>ML885884.1:0-10098 GCA_009831015.1 Picea engelmannii
CTAGTGTACTGTGTATGTGTGTGATTGTTTATTTCTTACTACTCATTATTGGATAATAATTCTACATTGATATAACATTTGAAGAAAAATGATTATAATTACGCTATTATTGATTCACCCCCCCTCTTAGTAATCCAACAAATAATGTGTAACAAACCAAACGAGTTAAAAATAACATCATAAGCACCATGATGGATTAGGGCTCTGATCCCTTCAAAAATCCTATCTTGAATAGAGCCTAGCAACTCTTACCAGGATTCATAGTGTGGAAACTATTGAAAGAGAGGAACATAAGAATATTTCATTCCCAACCATCTTCTCCTACCCTCCTCTGGAATACAATCCTCCTGCATCTCCAGGAAACTCTTCAGCTACACTTATGGATTAAGGAAGACTTCCCCACTGACCTAGGTGAGCTCTCGCTCCTCAATCCCTAGGGCTTCTCGTTTGCACACTCCACCCCTCCTCAGCAGCCCCCTCCAATTTCAAAATCCCTTAGTCCCTCTAAGTGGCTCCCCCCGCCAGAATTCCATAAGGTCAACTTTGATGGTGCATCAAAATGAAATCCATGACACTTAGGCTATGGAGCGGTCATAAGAAACAACTTGGTCCAAATTCAAAGCCTCACTGCAGGAAATCTCGGATACGACACCAACAATTCAACAGAAATTTGGGGTCTCATCAAAGGAGTGCAAATGGCTCTTGATCAAAACCTCACCTGCATGATCATTGAAGGAGACTCCAAAATCATAATAGACTTGGCAACAAAAATATTGAATGGCAAAGATCCAGGGAAAATCACTCCCAGCCGGCGCCTCCTTGGCCCTTTTCACAGCTTCCAGGCCCTTCTCAGACCTTCTCTAACTCTAACCCCCTCACACATTAGGCGAAGTGAAAACAAAGTTGTGGACAGACTGGAAAATGCAGGGGTTGACTTGATGCAACATATCATTCTCCATGATCCCAGGTAGTCCCAAAGCTCACCCCTCTGGCTCCAATGCGAGGAGCTTGCCTAGTTGGATGACCCCAATCTGGAAAGGGTGCCACCTTTGTCTACCTAGAATTCCTTCCAAGTCAGAAATGATACTAAGCTCAGGTGAGAGGGAAACCATAACCATCAATGCAGAAGATCAACAGTCGACAAATGAATTCAGGACCTCGGCAATCGGGAGTTGCGAGTACAAAGGATGTTGTTTCCCAAAGTCGTGAAGTCGCGTAAAGCGAGAGTGGATCTGGACCGTTGGTGCTAAAGGATTTCTGGACCGTCGATCTGGTCCCATTGATCTGACGTGAGAGAATTTCGGGAACTCGACTATCAGGAGTCCGATGCATGAAAGCAACTATTTCCCAAAGTTGCGAAATCGCGAAATGTGTAATCACGATAAGTGCGAACAGATCAAGACCGTTGGTACCATAAGAGATATGGATTGTCGATCTAGCCCCATGGATCTGACACGAGAAAATTTCGGGACCTTGGCTATCGAGAGTCCAAAGCATGAAGGTAGTTATCTCCCAAAGTCGGGAAATCGCGAAATGCGAAATCGCAATAAGCGAGAAAAGATCTGGATCGTTGGTACCAGAAAAGATCTGGACCGTCAATCTGGTCCCATGGAGCTGACGCGAGAAAATTTCGGGATCTCGGCTATCGAGAGTCCAAAGCACGACGACAACTATTTCCCAAAGTCACAAAATAGCGAAATGCGAAATCGCAATAAGAGTGAACAGATCAGGACCGTTGGTACTAGAAGAGATCTGGACCGCCGATCTGGTCCCATGGATCTGACGCGAGAAAATCTTGGGAAATCGACTATCGGGAGTCCGAAGCAAGAAGGCAGCACAAAAATCAAGAACAGATCGGGATCGTTGAAGCTCCAGGAGATCCAGACCGTTGATTTGGTCCCATTAATCAGATGCGAGAAGACTTCGGGAACTCGGCTTTTGACAGTCCGCAGCATGGAGGAAGCTGTCTTCCCAAGAAACGAAGTTGCGAAATGTGAAATCGTGAAATGAAAGAGAAGATCAGGACCGTTGATCTCGAGGAAATTTGAACCGTCGACCTGGTCCTGACGGACTCACTGTTAGCATTTTGGTGTAAGAAGATAGGCTAAAGGCCTTTTTAGTACGCTTTAAGTTGGAATTAATATAAGGATCCACTGTTTATTCACAAAAAAAAGAAGGATGGAAATATGAAGTAATAAAAAGGATGGAAATATGAAGTTATGTATTGATTATTAACCATTAGATTGGAAAATTTGTATTGATTATCAATAATTAAATATACTACTTATGACAACTTGTTCAATTCATCTCTACTTTAGTTGTAATTTTTTCAACTTTGTCAGGTAAAATGGTAGATTATGTTTAAAAGCCTTGGGTTTTAAATTCCTCCATATCGATATACATATGGTTAAGGGTAAAACAATCGATATGGATAGAGCATTAAAGTGAATAACTAATAGTCTCTCGAATCAAACAGTACTAGTGAATAACATTTGGTTCAATCCTTTATTAAAACCATAAATAATAATAACTAGATATGAAGTTGTAAGGATTTCACTCAATTTCAACTACTACACATCATAAAGCTTGTTATATTAGCTATATTAAGCCATGGAATATTAGCTATATTAAGCCATGAAAGATATATTAGCTTGTTATAATAGCTATATTAACATTAAAAGGTATCCATGGGAGAAGAGAGTCTCAATGTAGATGTTAACATTTGTTATCCTTTAATTTTGATTCTATAAATGTTTGACAAAAAAGAGATGTTAACATTTGTTATCCTTTAATTTTGATTCTATAAATGGTTGACAAAAAAAAACAAGGTAATTAATAAAGGCATCGTGCATATTATGTATTTGGACAAATCATTATATGATGACGATTATGAAACCACTCACATACAAATGCTTACTTCACATCTATAAGGTACACATAATAACTATTTGGGGATTCCATTTCTTTGGATTCAAAATTCATAATACTTGATCTTAATTGTGTTTCCATTGAAGTCAATAAAATGCAATGTGCACATTGTGTACTTGGAAGAACATTGGACAATGATGATATTAAAGACACTAACACATGTCCTTATAGTCTCAACCATACATACAAAGACGAACAATAACTAGCCTGTTGTACAACATTCAATGTTGTCACGACTGGTATATACATGGTTGGATGACCACGACTAGTATATACATCGTTGGATGATTTTGATAAATACACCGAGATATATCCAACAATATATATGCCACTTACAACATTGAATGTCTACATATAATACCCATTTTAGGATTTAACTTTTCTAAGACATTCAAAATTTGGTATTGATTGACTTTATTAATATTTATGATGAAGTAAAAAATATAGAATTTATTTAGATAGCAAGTAATTAGTTAATGCTTTAAAGTAATAGTACCATTTTTCCCATTATTGCTTCAAGATGTTTAATACAAGGATTATGACAACATTTAGAGGTAAAACAAACTTATCTATGTAAAGGGTGTCCATCATGTCCAATACTTTTTGCATCCAAGCTATTAATTTAAGTACTAGAGTTATAAGGTGAGTATTCACATTTGAAAAGGAAATAAAAGTTAATGTTTTAAAAATACATTATAAGATTTTAATGAAAACTATAAAATTTGTTATCTTGTAGATGTGTATGGTTCTATTTGATAAATAAGCTTCATAATCAAGTTGGTAAAGATTGAATCCAAATCTCTAAAAAGTTACATGATAGTGAGTCCAAAGTTGAGATTTTTTGCATTCTTAGTATGTGTTTCATGTTCTAAGAACATATACTACTATAATATGTTGGGCTTTCTTGCAATGGACTATGTGTTTCATTATATAGGAAAACATACTACTCTAGTTTGGAACTTAGTATTGGAACATCTTCATTGCCACTTGGTACTGGAAAACATCTTCATTGCCTTGCTTAGGTGCAATGGACATGAACTTGGTATTGGAAAACATCTTCATTACAATGGACATGAACTTGGTACCCGAAAATATCTTCATTACCTTGCTTAGGTGCAATGGACATGTTGGACATTAAATTTAGCCAATCTATTCATGACACTTTGCAAAAGAACTTTACAAAGGTTGACATCCTTTAACTTTCCACACCAATTATGGCTACATTTGGAAATATGGATTATTATTTTGTGGTGGCCATAAGAAATTGAATAGTATTTGCCCATCATTCGCTAGTAACATGAGTTGATCTTATCTTCCACGTACACCAAGTTTCACACTAAAACTTAGAGAAGTTGAAAGGCTTTCGTACTCGGGTAGTTAAGATAGGCATGCACTAACTTAAAAGCTTCCAAAGTTTCTATCCATGCAAAAGTTGCTAGTAGTTGTTCCCGTGATATTTCTATATTGTTCAAAAAATTCCTAACTCCTTATGCAAATTAACTTTATAAATTTTGTAAATATTTCATAATTTTTTGTATACTTAAATATTTCATTTGTTTTCATGATTTCGTATATAATTATCGAAATCATGGTTGCTAAGACACAAAGCTTAAGTAGTTTTTTGTTATATGCTCAGTTTTTCAATTAACAAAATTGAGACTTCTTGTTATAATGATTGAGCATTAGTAGATGCCCTCGTAGAGAGACATTAATAAATAATTTAGGAAGTAAAAATGATGGTTAAAATCAACTATTTTTTAAAAATTTAATTTAGGATGAAAAATATATTCATGTTTTCTAATATTAATATGAAAAGTAAGTACATAATATGTAAATATATATGAATAGTTTATTTAGCAAGTTAAGTTTTTTTTATTAAATTTTAGTTTGAGGGATTAATTCATGATATTGGTTAGTCTATTATTAAGAATTTAATTTTGATATGAAATGTTTTTTTTTCCTGAAATCCGGTGATATAAATTTGTAAGAGATCACTATGTTTTGTTGTTTAAAATTCATTTATGAATGCAGAAATGGATTGAGCATGCTAAAAAACCCTTAGAGCAATAGGATTATATATAAATAATAATTCAAATATGCAAATCTAATCATTTCTAGTTGGATTTCGAGCAAATGTCCCTAGAAAATATTGCCTAAAAATAATCATTTAGTGGAATGTTTAGACTATAGCTTTAACTTGACACAAATAAAGACAAAATTTACTCAAACTAAACTTGTGTATAATAAAATAATAAATTAAAAAAAAAAGTAACGTGAAGACATGAATATGTGTGTGTGTGTGTGTGTGTGTGTGTGTACACCAACAAAAAATCATATAGACAATGCAAAAATGTTATATGATATTGATCATATAGACAATGCAAAAATGTTATGGGATATTCTAGAAATGAAATATAGTGAAAAGAGTGCATATGCTTATGAGGAAACTTTTGAAGTTGATGGTGAACCTGTAGAGGGTGTTGAATCCCATTGTGGTGAGTCGCATGTGGATAATGATGATTGTAATGAAGAAATTGTCATTGGGGCAATGTATGATGAGGAGAACATGTCAAATGAAGATTGGTTGAAGATCAAGTAGGAAATACAATATATTGATAATTTTCTAAATGTAAGAGGACATCTGCTTGAAATAATGAGTGATGAAGAATCTGCAGCAATAGTGAATGGTGTAGAAGAAATTGAAAAACATGTGTTAGATGATGTTGTATACAATGTCAATACTGAAACAAAGGTTAATAGAGATGAAGTATTTGAAGCTGCAACAACAGAGATGGAAGCACCAACAGAAGCATACACCAATGAAGAAGAGCAACCAGATGCAGTGCCAAAAGATTTTGAAGAAGATTTGAAGTTCCTTGAAGAATGGCTTGAAAAGCCACAACTTACTGGAAACTGCATAGCAGGAGAACAAGATGAAAAGAACAAAAATTGTATTGATTTAAATATTCTAATGAATGGTTTTGAGTCTGCAGGTTTTGACATTTGGGAACAACAAGATCAAGTTGTTGTAGAAGAAAAAGACATTTTAGTATTCACCTACAATCAAGATTTGGAATTTTTGTATGACATCATGGACGAGGAAGAAACTGAAAAAGTTAATATATTTTTTATGCATTGGAGTCCTGAAGAAATCAGATTTTACTATGAGTTAATGTTGCAACAAATTGATGATCAAAAGCTCAATGGTGAAGAGAAAACAACAGAGAATGATATGTGGCAGCAATTCACCTACAAATAGTTTTTCGAAGAAAAAAGTTGAAAATGACAAACATGGACAATCTAAAATAATTTTCAGATTGATGACAAACATCGACAAGAAGATGAAGGATAAGAATCTGAAACATGGATTTTTCAGCAAAAGAGGAAGGCTTAAATTGAAAATGCATAAAGGTTTCAAAATCTGGAAAAGGAGGAAGATAAAAACTCACTCATACATGGAGTTGAAACAAATTTTAAGGTTTTGTTTGAATTGTCCTTTGTAATGTTTATAAGCCTAGCTGAGACTAAGACCGACAAGCATGTTATGTATTGACATTGTATTAAATCCATTTCTCCATTAAGGGGGAGTATTGGATAATAATGGTGAAATGCCATAGTTAAGAAATGGTTAAAACAAATTGCTAAATTAGTGTTTGGGTGGTTATCAGATCCACCAATTTAGGAGGTTGTTAGGGGCTATCCTAAACCTATATATTTGTATGAAATTTATCAAATTATATAGATTGTGTGAGTGGAGTCTCACTTATGTGAGCCCTTGTGGTCTCACTGTCCGCTATGTAATTTCTCCAATTTTAAGTGTGATGGTTTAGTGGTAACTTGGGGTGGTTTCTATTAGAAAGATTTAGGCCTAAATCATGGCAATTTTTCCCTTGCTTTGTGTGATCCATGACTAGATGCAACCTTATTGCAACCCAATCACATTGATTGTAAAATATTTTCCATCAAGATTGTATCGACTTACATGCTAATGATTATTATTATAATTACATCGTAAGTGTCCAAGTAACTAGCCTTCTAGTCAACATAACATGATTATGTTTCAATATATTTTTGTTTTTCCATCCAATATAATATACTTAGTTGCAACTAGAAACAAAGAAATGAACCCATCCTAATAGAAATAAAAGTAGAAATAGAAGTCAGCTCTCTCTCTCTCTCTCTCTCTCTCTCTCTCTCTCTCTCTCTCTCTATATATATATATATATATATATATATATATATATATATAAATATAAGTTAGGAGAAAATAGAAGTGAGATCTCTCTCTCTCTCTCTAAGTATAAGTTAGGAGAAAATAGTGGAAATTTTCAAATTTGAATTAGATAAATATTCGACTATTAATTAATTTTACATATTAAACTGAGGTATATATGATACCATAATTAGTATGAAGTGGTTAGAACCCATTAACCCATAATAATAAATAAATATTTTAATAAATTATAATTTATAATTTTGAAAGAAAATAAAATATTTTGAAAATAAATATTACTTTTAAAAATATTAAATAAATAAATAAATTTTATTATATGATTGTTTAAAAAAAAATCAAAAAGCAAATTTAACTAGTTTTTATAACATATTTTTATCTAAAAATTTAAAGATATCTTCATTGAAAGAACAAAAATATTATCTTCTAACATGAAATTAGAGTATTTGGTATCTAATGGAAAAAAAATCAATAACATTTAATTTAAATTATAATTAGAGTAATTGTTTATTGATTTTTTTTTTTATTAAGCATTTTTTTTTATAAGCTTTGTACTTTGTTAATAAAAAAGATAGAAATATGGAGTAATAAAAAGGATGGAAATATGAAGTTATGTATTGATTATCAACAATTAAATATACTACTTATGATAATTTGTTCAATTGATATCTACTTTAGTTGTAATTTCTTTAATGTCGTCGCTCAAAATGGTAGATTATGTTTAAAAGTCTTGGGTTCAAAATTCCTCCATATTGATATACATATGGTTAAGGGTAAACCAATCGGTATGGGTAAAGCATTAAAGTGAATAACAAATAGTCTTTTGAATGAAACAATACTATACATATGGTTAAAGGTAAAACAATTGATATGGGTAGAGCATTAAAGTGAATAATGAATAGTCTCTGGAATGAAACAATACTAGTGAATAACATTTGGTTCAATCCTTTATTAAAAACATAAATAATAATAACTAGATATGAAGTTGTAATTTTCCTTGGATTCCACTCAATTTCAACTGCTACACATCATACAACTTGCTATATTAGTTATATTAAGCCATGAAAGAAGAGGGTCTCAGTTAACTTTTTTTATTTTTTAATTGGTAATTTCTCATGAATTCCACTCAACTTCAACTGCTCCACATCATAAAGCTTGTTATAATAGCTATATTAACATTAAAAGTTACCCATGGGAGAAGAGAGTCTTACTATAGATGTTAACATTTGTTATCCTTTAATTTTGCTATATTAACATTAAAAGGTATCCATGGGAGAAGAGAGTCTTATTGTAGATGTTAACATTTGTTATCCTTTAATTTTGATTCTACAAATGTTTGACAAAAAAAAACAAGGTAATTAATAAAGGCATCGTGCACATTATGCATTTGGACAAATCATTATATGATGAAGATTATGAAACCACTCACATACAAATTCTTACGTCACATCTATAAGGTTCACATAATAACCTTTTGGGGATTCCATTTCTTTGGCTCCACTATTCAAAATTTCATAATACTTGATCTTAATTGGGTTTCCATCGAAGTCAATAAAATGCAATGTGCACATTGTGTACTTGGAAGAACATTGGACAATGATGATATTAAAGACACTAACACATGTCCTTATAGTATCGACCATACATACAATGACGAGCAATAACCGACTTGTTGTACAACATTCAATGTTGTCGCGACTAGTATATACATCGTTGGATGATCTTGGTATATACACCGAGATATATCCAACAATATATATACCACCTACTGCAGCATTGAATGTTGCGCAAGAAACTGGTTATTGTTTGCCTACATACAATACCCATTTTAGGATTTAACTTTTTTAAGATATTCAAAACTTGGTATTGATTAACTTTATTAATATTTATGATGAAATAAAAAATGTAGAATTTATTTGGATAGCAAGTAATTAGTTAATGCTTTGAAGTAATAATACCATTTTTCCCATTATTGTTTCAAGATGTTTAGTACTAAGGTTATGACAACATTTAGAGGTGAAACAAACTTATCTATATAAAAGGTGTCCATCATGGTGTCCATCATGTCCAATACTTTTTTTTGCATTCAAGCTATTAATTTAAGTGCTAAATTTATAAAGTGAGTATTCACATTTGAAAAGGAAATAAAGATTAATATCTTAAAAATATATTATACTATTATAAGATTTTAATGAAAACTATAAAATTTGTTGCCAAACATTGTAGATGTGTATGGTTCTATTTGATGAATAAGCTTCATAAATAAGTTGATAAAGATTGAATCCAAATCCCTAAAAGGTTACATGATAGTCAATCCAAAGTTCGGATTTTTTTCATTATTTGTTTGTGTTTCAATGTTTAGGAAGAATGTAATATGTAATGTATTACATTACATGACATGTAACATGTAATGGAAGACATACTACTATAATATGTTGGGCTTTCTTGCATTCCCCAATTAGCGCAATGGACTATGTGTTTCATTGTCTAGGAAAACATACTACTCTACTTTAGAACTTGGTACTCGAAAACATCAAACTTGGTATTGAAAAACGTCTTCATTGCCTTGCTTTGGTGCAATGGACATGCTGGAGATTAAATTTAACCAATCTATTAGTGACACCTTGCACAAGACTCTTACAAAAGGTCGGCATCCTTTTAACTTTCCACACCAATTATCGGCTACATTTGGAAATATAGATTATTATTTTGTGATGGCCATTAAAAAATTGAATAATATTTGCTCATCATTCGCTAGAATTGATCTTATCCTTCACGAACACCAAGTTTCACACTAAAACTTAGAGAAGTTGAAAGGCTTTCGTACTATGGGTAGTTAAGATAGGCATGCACTAACTTAGAAGCTTCCAAAGTTTCTATCCATGCAAAAGTTGCTTATAGTTTCTCCCGTGATATTTCTATATTGTTCAAAAAATTCC
>WSFP011498597.1:0-14079 GCA_009831015.1 Picea engelmannii
ATATCAAGAGATATTTGAACTCTCCATCCTTTCCCCTTCCTTCCACCCAAGAATATATGAGAGATAATAAAACTTTACATTAAATCATCACCATCAACCAATCATCACATAGAACCTGATAATGCTTCCTAAGACTTCTTCAACTTCTTCAATTCTTCAATTCTTGGAGTAATCTAATCCTTTAGATAATATTACTCAATGTATTCTCTGAAACTCCTCAAATTTTCACTCCTTGAATCCTCCGCAAAAAGAGGTTATAGAAAGAATGGTAGACTTTATTCAATTCTAGTCTATTCAGAAGACTCAACTTGTACAGCATGCCCCACACTCAATATTTAACATCTGATTCTGAAACTCACACACAAGAAAATATAGTATTTACTCTTTCCAATGGAAGTGGTCCCACTTCATTTGGATTCTGTATGAATAAGTTATGACTATTTTACCTAGAACACTTGTTTATTGACTAGCTTCAGGATTGGTCACAAACCCTATCTTCCACAGAGTGTATCTACATAATTATAGCGAATCAAGAGATGAACTTTTTATCAGAAGTACCTTGATATGTCTTCTCAATACTATAGCGATTTCACCATCTAAATAGTTCTATAAAATAATTTATAGAAAAAATGGTAAGATGACCTGAAAATAACATACCTTAGAACACATCACCAAAAGACTTCATCCTCCCTTGAAATCCGGCCTTCTTTTACTTCTTATTTCCTCTTAAATTCGACTTGTATCAAAATGAATGTATAATTATGTTTATTTATACCATTTATGTCACTTCATTTTAACATTAGGGACGACCTGACACTTTCTTATTTTGTAATTCTTTTCTTTAATTATCTTCAAGGCCTACATGTACTTCCTTCTTCAATTCACTTTGTCATCTTCAAAAATTCATTTCTCCTCAACCATGAGGATCCATGTAACGTGCCACATACCACCAGAAACAACATGATGGATACTATCCATTCATGGGTGTTGTATATGCATGTGCATTTTCCTTCATGTCCAAATACCTTCATCAATCTTGTGGTCCAAAACCCATGACTAGGGTTGACATCAATGACAACAACCAATATTCCAACAACATCCTAGGGTTTGAAGGATTTTCTACAGAATTAATCATGTAGGTGAAGTTAGAAGTACTTTTCATTGTATGAAGATCTTGGATTGGTGATATATTATTGATTTGGTTCTCATTTGAGAACATTGGTGTCTTCATTCAACAAGTTGATATATGTGCTTTAGGGAGTGGGTGATTCCTTCTAGTTGGAGCTAGTAAATCCAGGGGTTTTGTGCCTCCTTCCAGTTGGTGCTAGTAAATCAGGGAGTTGGATATTCCTTCAAGTTAGTGCATGTAAAGCAGGGGGTTGATGCTCCTTTCGGTTTGTGATGGAAAATATTGGAAGTCGGTGCTTCCTATGAATGTAATATTAATATGATATAAGAAAATCATTCTTTGGTTTTCTCCCATTTTGGTTTCCATGTAAAAATCATGGTGTTATGTGTATCATTTTGTTGTGATGATGAATGGAATTTTTAATGGTTAATGTTTACATGATGTACTTAAGGATAAAAATGGTAAAAAGTTCTCAATACCTATTCACCTCCCTCTCTCAGTATTGGTGAATATTCCAACAATTGGTATCAGAGTGGGTTCCTTCATGAACAACCTAACCACTGGAAGGAAGATCATGGATATTCATAAATTTTACTCTGCAGATGGAGTTCCATTGTTAAATGGATCAAACTTTTCTCATTGGAGAATAAGGATGAGAATATTTTTACAAGCACAGGGTTTTGACATTTGGCAATCAGTATTATATGGTTACACCACTCCAAAAGGTAGACCAAAGGGTTCAACAACAAAGAAGATAAAAAATATATAATGAAATGGAATTGGATATAATTCTAAGGGGCTTATCAGAGTATGAAAAGAAAAGAAATGAAGTTGGAAAGAATTCATCAACTAAAGAGATTTGGGACAAACTACAAGAAAACTACATAAAGGAAGAAATGCAGGATTGTGAAGAAGATCAAAAGGAAAATACACCAAAGAAAGAAGAAACATCAATCAAAATGGATGACATCCCAAATGAACATCCAGGTGATTAATAAAATGAAGAAAATGTGAAGGAATTAGAATCAAGTAAGTATTCTTGTGGTGATAAATTAAATCCTTGTGAAATTAGATGTACTTATGCAAATAAAAGAAGTTTTGAAAAAGATAAAGATGAAAGAAAAATCCATGCCTTGGAAGAAGAATCTTGAAGGGGAACTGATTAGTTCTCTAGATGATTAGAGGAATGCAAGGGAGAAGAAAAAAATTCTAATGGAAAAACTACATAGGTATCAAGAAAAGAATACATTGTTAGAAGAAAAGCTAAGTGACACTGAAAAGAGTGTCATTATTTTAAAGGCACAAGTAGAAGTGGCTAAGAAGACTAAAGAAACATGTTTCTATAAGAGAAGAAGTGAAAAGGAAAACTTCCACAAACATGAAGTTTGAGAAGAGTTCATCAGCCTTAGAAGACATCCTCAATCAGAAAATATCTCCCAGTAACAAGACATGTATTGGGTATGACCACAAGAAGAAACACGTTGAAGAATAAAAGAGTTTCAAACTACCAAGAAAGACTGAAGAAAGGCCTAAAAGTCATACAAAAGGTTCAAATGATTCCAATAGTAGAGTAAAAGACCGTGATAAATCAATAAATGTTAAGAAATCATGTCAAAGACCTCCATTTCTAATAACACCCTTTACTCCCGGGTATCAAAGTTTCTTTCCTGGTTATTCTTTTTCTTGCAACAATTTTGGAAATAAGGCTATAAAATGTAGATCTTATGCAATAAATACTCAAGGAATAGAAGTATCTACAATCATGTTGAATGTTACAAATTCCACAACTATAGACACATAGCTCAGGAGTGTAGAAGCATGATGGAGTCTTCCATGAAATAAAATGTGCATATCAAATATAAGAAGGTTTGAAGAATAAAACAAAAACAAGAAGAACAATTCAATGGTGAATTCTCAGAGGACATACCCACGGGAGTTGCATATATTATTAAAAATGATAAATCTTCAAGTAAAGAGGATGATATCAGGATTACAAATGATGATCATGTAGTAGAGAAACATTATACATTATTCTAAACAATTTGGCATAGAGACTCCCAGTATCATGGATAATGTTGAGAGTGAGTGTAATTAGCAGGAAAGGAAGACCAAAGAAAGGAAAAAATAGGTTTTTGCAACGTATAATATAGTGCCTTAGTAAATCATACAAGAGCTTAGGGGGAGATACTTCATAAAGCTTCAATAAATGGCCCAGTCTAAGGGGCAGTCATCATAGTCAAAGGGGGAGTATTTTCGAAAAGGAAATATGCTCACAAAGATATAATTACATTCAAAAGAAGGAACCATTGATGAAAGAGAGAGTAAAAACATGAGTTAAATGAAAATGGATCAAATAATGAAGACAGGAGGATCAATATAATAATAAATATAACCATGAAATTCCATAGGGGGGGGCAACTCTTTATCCTGGATGTCAAAAGGGAGAGAAACAAATTTTTGGTGATAGGGGGAGTCACATGATAATAAAAAATGATCCCTTTGCCATTGATTTCAAATGGGGAGAGAAACAAAGTGATGGATAGAGTGAGAATGGTGATGGATAGAGTGAGAATTAATCACTACAAAAGGAAGAAGGTATTTCCATCAATGACAAATGGGGATATTTTTTAGAAAATGTTGTCATTGATGTCAAAGTGGCAATGATGATTATGATGTGGAACTAATAATAAGGATTTAACAGTGATAATGATGATGTGGTAGTGAAAAAGGGAGATTTTTTTAGTATTGAAGCCATGAATACAAGTAAATAAGCCTTGAATCTATGAAGCCAAGTAAATAATCCTTGATATTGTTTGAGTATCGAATCCATGAAGCCAAGTGAAGAATCCTTGAAGCCATGAATCCAAGTAAAGAATCCTTGAAGCCATGAAGGCAAGAGAAGAATCCTTGAAGACATGTTGATGAAGCCTTGAGAATCCAACATGCAGTATTCAATCCATGAGGACAAGTCAATGTCAAAGAAAATTGAATAATCCCCTGAAGTAGTAATGATGTGTCCACTTGAAGAAGCCTTGAAGTGCCTTAAAGGATCCTTGACATAAATGTGCATAACTCCAAAGTGGTCCCCTTATGGTGTATATTTTAAGCATGGCCCTGATGGGATGAGATAGCATGTGGTTGTTTCCACATTCCCACTTTTATTTGTACATAAATGGATCCCAAAATATGTCAAAGATAAATATTACAAGACTACATATATCCAAGATAAATATTGCAAGATGGATATTGTTGAAAGTATCATTTTTGGTCAATTTGGATACCCTATATTTGAGGGAATTTTTACCCTACATACCTAAGTTAAATAGGAGCACATGTTACATGGTTGGAAATATTATTTCGATACCTTTCCAACAGTATATGGAAGTCCCTATAAATCCCCAGTAATGAGGAGATATGAGTTTTTTCATCCAAAAACCCAGCCAGAAAATTGAGGTTGCCTCAACTAATTTTTTGGGACAAAATTACTATAAATATAGGGGAAAAAAATTCACTTTTAGTTCAACCAACAAAGAAATAAATTCTCAGGTGTGTTCAATGTTTTGGGGTGTTTTTTTGGTGTGGAAGATAATTCTAAGGGATTCACTTAAGGTCTTTATTATTCTCAAGGTATGTTATAAGGTTGTGATGTTGTCGTGAGGTTGTGATGTTGTCGTATGATCTGCTATCAAGTTGTGATGTTGTTGTGAGGGTGTGATGATGGAATATGTTCTGCTATGAAGTTGTGATGGTGTTTTGATGTTGATGTGAGTGGATTTTTCTGTTAGTGGACGCTTTTGTGAATGGATGTTACCGTTAGTGGATGTTGTTGGCAGTGATTACATTCTGGGAATGATGATATGAGGAATGATAGGGTTTGAAGGATTGTCTACATAATGAAGCATACAGGCGAAATCAGAAGTAATATATGTATGAATATAGTGTATTGATGATATATTATTGAGTTGGTACTTAGTTCAGAATACTCATGTATCCATTCAATAGGTTGATGCTTTTGCTTTAGGGAGTGGATGCTTCCTTCCTGTTGGAGTTGGTAAAGCTAGGGGGTTAGTTCCTCCTTCCAATTGGTGTTGGTAAATTAGGGAGTCAGATATTAATTCAAGTTCATTCCTATAAATCAATAGGTTGATGCCTCTTTCCAGTTAGTATTGGAAAATCATGGAAGTTGGTGCTTCCTATGAATGTAATATTAATATGATATAAGAAAAGAATTATGTGGTTTTTTCCCATTTGGTTTTCCATGTGAAAATCATTATGTTTTGTGTATCATTTTTTTGTGATGATGAATGTAATTGTTAATGGTTAATGTTTAAATGATGTGCTTAAGGATAAAAATGATAAAATGTGCTCAATACTGATTCACCACCCCCCCCCCTCTCAGTATTGGTGAATATTCCAATAGAGATTTGGTTAGAGAAAAGAATTGAATAAAAGAAGGGGAAACTTTGACATCCATGAAGCTCAACAAGACTTGGGCTTGGGTTTCTAGACAGAGGGAGGGTTGAAAGAGGAACCCAATAGAGATATTTGAAGAGGCTCGAGGATAGGTATGTAAGAAAGGTGTATCTGATAGTCTTGGGAGATTAGGACCTTAGGGAAAATGTAATCCAAGGTAATTTTATCCCCGAAAAGGGGAAGCCTAGTAAGGATCAAGGTCAAGGTTCTGGATAAGGATCAATATATTCCCCCACATACATCTCAAGGCTAGAGAAATCATGTAAATTAAGTTCCCCTATGGACCTACTCCTACAAAATAGAAAAAATAATATCATTCATGTGGTTAAAAGGACACTTGCCAAAATGCCATAAACATTATATTCCCTACCTTTAAGAAAACTTATAAATGAGAATTGGTTTTATTCAACAATAATCGTGGGTGGTTGTAGATAAGTGTATTGATATTGCATGTGCCAAGTCTCAAACTCTAAATAAGGATTAGCGATTTATTTATTCAATTAGAGCATTTGAAACTAAAGAGTATGATCAACATACGAGAGCATAAAGATGAATATATTAAGCACAACATACAAGAAAGAGGATGCAGAATTTGAGTTCTCCATTTAGAAATTCCTTAAAAACTAATTCATTCGAGAAATACAATAGAACATCAAACCCTGCAGCCACATAGGATCATCAATCATTTCATAATCTGCAAAATTTACAAAGATAAGGTGTCAATTCCATCATATAAATGTCAAAAAAACATCATAGGTCAAGAAGCATCATGAATAAATTTGAAATCATAAGATCAAAATGGATGATCGACCTCCATCAAAGACAATCATCAATCAACATAAAACCCCAAATCCCTCAAGGTAGAGAAAGAATTATCACTCGGTTGAAGCAGTAGGGGATTAGCCGTTAGAGATGAAATTTTAGTAGGGGGGACTTTCCTTTTGCTTTTACAAGCAAAAGAAAAGGGGGGTGGTTGTGGACTCAAAAGATAGGTAATCCTTCATGAATATCTTCTTTATCTTCATCCATGTTGAAACCGAGAAACATGTTCCATAGAAGCATAGTTGATTCACTACATTGACTCTGAGTTTCTTCGTATATCTCTCCGTCAATTGGCTCATTAGATTTGTATACTTGTATGCAACCATCCAAAAACCTATGTGCTACCATGTTTGTGGAATTTATCCACTGAGGATAGGTATTTTTGAATTATTGACTTAATTATAATTGTATAAATTATCCATATCCAACCCCTATAAATCGAGATTAAAATTTGCAAGTGGGGGTTTAATAGGTATAGGAGGGAAAGCGCTTCTAAAGAAAGGTCTATATGGCCTTTGATTGGAAGTCCCTTCTATGGTATTCATTTTCATGTCTATGAATTCATTGGATAAGTTGAAAAACCTCTTTATTTCCAAAATATACTTATATTTCCTTACATCCCATCATTTCAAACTCAATCTTGTTGGATTCTTCAAATTTTAATGCATAAGTATTATTCCCTACTCACTTAATGAACATGGAAATTGGTAATGGAAATTCATTAGCATAAACTTCAATTTGAATATTTTGTGTAGGTGGTGTTCCATATTTAAAATTATTCAATACAGTGGTAAATATTTGATTAAATTATTTTATTATTTCTTTAGTGCTCATGACCAAATAAAATATATATGTCATCAAAGAACCTATGGTAGTCTCTTCCCCAAAAAAATTCTAAGAATTCCTTCTAAAACTCACCCCAACTAGTAATTGACCCAACTGGAAAATTGAAATACGAGGTGGAGGATTCATTCTTGAAAGTATACAAGAAAATTATACACACGACATATTCATGTTGCACATTCATTAATATGATAGCCAAAATGAATTTCTTAATATCATCATCTAATGGATCGAATATATCAGTGTCATATTTGAGAAGTAATCACTATGGATGCTTAGGTAGATTATGTAGTTGTTTAGGCAATACCAAAGAATCCTAAGCCAACCAGAGTTTATTCACATTTTGATTGTTTTCTTGGTTTTTCACCATATCCAAGAAACTTTAGTTAGTGTCTGACTGGTCTGAGTTAGAATTTGAACCTAGTTGACTCTTAGATTACTCATTTTCTAATGGGGTTGTAGTAGGGATAGGGTTGGAGGAATTAGATAGAGTGGTTATGGAATTTATGGCAAGGATAATTCCACCAGGTCTTAGATAGTGTGAACTATAGTTTGTTCCCTAGTTTTGGTCATTGTCTAGGAAGTAATTCTTCATCAACGAAGTAAAGGGACTACAAGAAAAGAACCAATATTCCTTGTGTACTCCTAGGTAATTCATATGAATGTGTTCACTTCCTTGTTATATACTGCGTAGGGCATGGTTTCAGTATCTACTCCATATTTTTCCAAATTTTGAGATATGGGACTTTCAAAGGAAGTTCACAAGGGATTCACCTTGTTTATTAATATCTTATCATGTTCATTCATAAATGGGGGTTTAAAATTGTGAAAAATAAAGTCAATATATTGCAGGTATTAGGGGGGATGTGACGTATGGGGTCGTTTATATGTATTCGGGGGTATAAAAAAGAGCATATAGTAAAAATAGGTTTTTTTATTGGAAAGTTGTATTTGGAGGGGGGTTCAACAAAAGGATTTGGGAAGGTATTTATCAATATCTACTTAAATTAGGAGTATTATTTAATATTCCATGAACACACATTCTATGTCACAAGTTCATTGAGTGAAGACCCCATGTGGAAGTTCTAGGGTTTGGAAAATCAATTTTGAAATGTGGGTTGTTAGTATGACTTTCCATACAATGGTCCTCCTTCTAGCACCGATTTTGTTGAGGGGGATGGATACCCAATATAAGGGATTAAACCCAAGGAAGAGGACCAATTCAACTCTTCCCTATTGAATGGAATAACCCTCCAAGTTATGGTCCAACAAATTCTTCAATGAGATTTAAGTAAAGGTTTTATTTTCCTGAGTATTTATGTTGATAACTTTTTCTATTAAGTGGTAGATAAAATAACGAAAATATGATCCAAGTAAATTAGAAATAATACTATTTCATACAGATAACTCTCAGAAAGAGTATATGAAAATATGTGTGATTATGCAAACCTATAGTAAACATTGTCTCTACAAGATCATTTCTAGGAAAACAAAATGGGCAGTTACATAAAAGGAAACCTATAGGAAACAACAAAGAAAAATTCCATTTCATTGATTACTAACTACAGAATTAATTCTACAACAAATTAATGAAATGAATAGAAAATAAATTATTATAGAACATAAATAAAAAGTAAAAACCTAAACAAAAAACATATTTAATGATTAAGTAAGTATTTCAAATTACAGATCAAGATAACTTAAACATGATAAAAAAATCCTTACTAGAAATTATGAGCAAGCATATAATAGCATAATAACTCCACTCATTAAATTCATCTACAATGTATCTCCAGCAAAAACATTCTTGGCATCAAGAGGGCTTATGAATTACCTTACAAATAATTCATAGTTTAGTCTTCATCGTACTCTAGGAGCCAAAACTCCCTTTCAAAGTCTTTGATTTACATATTTATATAACAGAAAAGTGGTCATGCAAATCATTTCCTAACTTGACCTTCAATAGAACTCAAAGTTAGATATTTTACATTTTCTTGATCATAACTCCACCTTTGAGTAAATAAATCATTACATAAATCAAAATAGGAAAATATGTGTTGCTCCCTAGGTAATTTCAAAATAGGAATTTCAAGTTCAAATATTTTTATGTACTTTTCTATGTTAGGAAAAATGCACTTCAATTGAGTCTCTCTTCAAACTTTAGTGGTTAGAAATTTTTGACTATGACCAGGCTCCGAGGAATAACTGCCCCTAACCTCTCTCTCATTTTTTTTCATGTCATCTTCAAACTATTTCAAAATTTGCACAACTTGAAGGAAACCCTCAAGGGAGCCAAGGGGAAATTTTCATTGGAATAGTGGTATCGTCAATCAAATCCCAATTTTTTACACAAGCCATCCACTCTTCCTCAATATTCTTTTACAATTAATATGTAATTCTACCCCATTGTTTAATACTTTGTTCCAATCCATATAGCTCACTTTTGTTCAGAAGTTTGATTTGATTCTCTTCATGCCCTATAATTTTTTGAATCTTCTTAATGAAGTTTAGTTGATCATGAATTTTTCCCTAATTCTCTTTCCACGTCAAGTTTTATTTATATATAAACAACTACAATCTCAATTCTTGTAGAGTAAACACTTTGGAGATGAAATATTTCTTAATTTGGAAATTAATTTTTCAATATTCTAGAACTTATATAATGAAATTGCATACTATGTTATGGGAAGTCTTATAGTATTTAACATGATTTTCCAATAGTGCAATTTTCTTCCAGAGACTTTGTATTTCTTATGCTTCAGCCAGTAGCATCAGAGATGGATAACCCAACTAATAAGAGAACATTGATTCTGTCTTTATTTATGTCTATCATCTACTCTTCAGTGGTGCATACGATAGAAGTATCCATGTCTACTCTCTTATTTTATGTTTCTATTTTACTATGGCCTACTTCTTCATGTTGTAAGCTATAATCTCCAAATCACCAACCTCTTCCTGAGGATCTAGAATCACTTGATATCCCCAAGATAAAATGTTATCCAAAATTCCTAGAGTATGCACTTGCTCCATCATTAGTTCCTTACCTTTTCTTGGACCAAGTTTGGGAATGACAATGTTCCCCAACGTTAAATATATGAAACTATTGGGAGGTGGAGTTGTTTTTTTTTATGGTGGCTTCTCTATGGGTTGTTTTTTATGATTGGATGGTTGTTGAGTCTCAGTAGTAGTATTTTATTTACCCTTTTCTTGATCAGATGCTTCTTGTTGGAGCCTTTCCTACTCCATTGTTTTCTTCTCTTCCTCCTCATTTTTCTTTTTCCTCATCTTTTAATATTTCTTTTTTTCTCTCTCCTTTTCTTCTTATTGTTTTTGTTCCTCTTCTTGTATTCTCTTTTCCTCACATTATAATCTTTATTTTTATTGTAAGTCCTTGAAGCATTTTTTCTGGACTAATCCTTAACTACAATTCTCTTTGATACTTCTAACAACTTGGAATCTTCTTCATATTTTTTTCTCCTTATGTATTCTTATGTCTTTTTTCTCAACTCTTATTCTTGTTGCAATCACCTATTTTGATCTTCATTTTATTTAAATTATACCTAATCTTTTAATGCGTCTTCCTCATCTCTCCTTTGTTGTTATTTTTCTTATTTTTTTTCTCTTTTAACTCCAGCCAAATTTTTCGTCATTACCTCTATTTGATCATCTAGAGTCATTCCATAAAAGGATGAAAAGTCTCTATATTTCATTATAGTTTGAACATACTCCCAATCTCTTGCATTTTCAAATGGGATCTCACTTTCCTGTTGCTCATGAGAATATGGCCAAGTCAGGGAAATCAATTTGCGGTGTTTAGAAACAAATCCAAATGGATCATGTCTTATGAACTAACCTTGGGTAAATCGATACTCTACCATAGCATTGGCTTCTTGTCTGGCATGCTTAGGATCGGATACATTATGATGCCCTATATTGAAATTATAAGGAATGGAAAAAAATTTGTTTTCATCTTTAAGTATATAAGCATTAAAACCCTACAGTGTTGTATAATATTTCATCTCATCCAAAACCAGTCTATTGGGCACGTATCTAGGCAAAAAATGAGGAGTTGTAGTAACACCATCAATTCTAAGATAGGTGTATTCCTCATGAAGATACCAAGTATCCATGCATATGATTAACTTCATAGATTCTCTAGTATTCTTGGGCATTCCTTTCAGAAGATGAGATGATAGAAAGTAGCTAAACAAATCACAGATCCTTGAATAATGTTTCTTGATTTCTTTTTCCAAAATTAATTGATAATATACATGCACCAAGGATTTAGAAATGTGTCAATTATATGGATTATATTGAGAATGAAATTATATACAAACAAAACTATAGAAGAGAACACATAAATACAGTGAACCTCAACTTCTATTGATGAATAAAATAGAAGAGTAATGTAGAACACAAATTGGCTAGAATGGTGGTAGCTTATCTCTAAAGAGAAAGAGATATCGGCTATGCTCATTCATAGAAAGATAATACTATGGGTTTCAATAATGTAATTTTAACATAAATAAAGAAAGAAAAAATCCTAAAGTTCCAAAACCCTAACCCTGGGAGGTGAAGCGCCAAAAGGTTTGTTGGCCCCAAGGTGGTTAGTTGATGTGTCAACCTCCTGGGGGGAAATTTTTGATTACAATATCTATTTGGGATTTTTAGTATCTTGTTGGAAATATGTAATAAAGAATTAAAAATATTGGCGGGGCATGGGCATGCCACAGAAACCCTAGGCTCCCAGAATGGCCAAAAAACATCATTTAGGGCCTCAAAACGACCCCATAATTTTAGCACCTGAAAATCATAACAAAAATGGCCAAGATGGAAAATCGTGATGAGTTAATGGAATAGGTGGGTGGCCACTGATACCCACCTGGATTATTCCTCCCCCATTATGTTAAGTTCCCTCTAGATATGGGGAAACATTTTTTGAATCTTAACCTTGGTAAGCCACTTGTCTTGCTGAAGTAGTTGTCTTGCTTTTACAACCCAGTAGAGTTGTATATTTTTTGGTAGGTTCCCTTCATCCTAGTGTTCATGATATGATCCACTAGATCCTATACAATTCATTCAGAATTTATTTCTATTGCATCCAATTGCTCATACACCTTTGAGGTGTCCAACATAGGTGGGAAATATGGTTTAAGCAGCTCCACATTAAATATTGGGTGCAAACCAAGGAAAGGGGGAATACTCAATTCTAAATCATTGTCACCCACAAAATTGGTGATGGTGTAAGGCCCATATCAGAGTGGTCTAATATTGATGTGGGGGGATGTGAGGAGCTCTTTCTGCAAATGAAACCACACCCTATCACCTACCTAAAACTTGTGAGGAACCCAGCGTTGTTCATGTCATGGCCTATACTTGGCATTGGCCTTCTCCAAGATATCATGAACCTATTGTTGGAGGTGTTGGATCCATTCAATGAATTTGGTTTCTTTTTCTACCCCAGTCTGAGCATGGGAGGAATCCATTGAGTAAGTTGGAATGGGAAGAGCTACATTAGTTTGGTCCAATGGTTGGAACCCCAAGCACACCTAAAAAGGTGTAACGTACCCAGCCCCCAGCTGGGTAACGTCGCAACTCAAAACCATCCAATAAAATTTTCAGATACCAAATCTAAATGTAGAAAATAACACACAACATGAGATACAAACTCATTCAGTTGTCCATGCTCAACAAAAACGTAAATACAATTTCTCAACTCTGCATAGAAACAGCTAAATAACATACAAAAATATTCAAACATATAAATAGGTATTTAAATGCACCACTCTGCTCTCAGCAAGAAACATTAACTAAGCTAACTCATAGTATATGCACAACATATATATATATATATATATATATATATATATATATATATATATATATATATATATATATATATATATATGTTGTGCATCAACATAGCTGATAAGAACATTTATCTTATGTAAATGTGCAACACGTTGAATAGGAAGGGATTTCCTCCCAAATGTAGCCTTGTTGTTCCAGTTCTCAAAATTAATTCACCCCCGAGTTGGGGCTATGAATCCACAAGAGACAGAGGTCTCTAAGGATGGATAATTTCCCCCTTTTAGCATTTAAACTCTCAGTTAATTCCAGCCCACCAGCACACTTCCCCTCAACCTTCACAACCCAAGGGATGGAATCCCCCTTCACTACTCACAGTCCCTCACTTTCCACTCCCCTCCAAGGCTTCCATCATAGGTTGAACATGAAATCCACCTGCAGGGACTTCAGGAATTTTACAGCTGCAACACAAATTCACCCAGCAGCAAAAACACATGCTTCTTGGATGAATTTCAAAAAAATCATCGCTCCTAGGAAAAAAAACTCTTTATTCATGAAATTATAGCTCCAAACAACATCCAAACTGTTGGAAGATTGGCTGTTGTCAATTGGTTGTTGTCATTGATGTCAACCCTAGTCATGGGTTTTGGACCACAAGATTGATGAAGTTATTTGGACATGAAGGAAAATTCACATGCAGATACAACACCCATGGATGGATATTATACATCATGTTGTTTCTGGTGGTATGTGGCACGTCACATGGATCCTCATGGTTGAGGAGAAATGAATTTTTGAAGATGACAAAGTGAAATGTACATGTAGGCCCTGAAGATAATTAAAGAAAAGAATTACAAAATAAGAAAGTTCCAGGTCGACCCTAATGTTAAAAGGAAGTGACATAAATGGTATAAATAAACATCATTATACATTCATTTGATACAAGTCGAATTTCATAGGGAAGAAGAAGAAAAAGAAGGTTGGATTTCAAGGGAGGATGAAGT
>WSFP011498598.1:0-14079 GCA_009831015.1 Picea engelmannii
TCTCTCTAAGAAGGAAACAGTCAAACAATATGGTGCGCCCTCCTCCAAGATGAAAGCTCTCCAGGAAATAATAGAAGGTAGATGCTCCTTGCTGCTCATACACAAAGCTAGCGCCTCCTCCTCAAGATCCTCATGCATCAAACTCCAACTCCATAGCTCCAAAGCTCCTCTCTCAACAAGCAAAAGCCTCATGAAGATATGCGCCCTCTTTTTGCCTCTTTGCCCTCTTTAGGCATCCAAAACCCAACCTAAGATCCAAGGGATGAGATCATCCCGAATCAAGGGTTGAGATCACCCAAAAAGAATGTGACCTCATAACCCACTTTTGGGTTTAATTCCTAAGTCACTTTATGTCCCATCCAAAATCACAAAAAGTGTGATTTAATGTTCACTTTACCAAAAAGTGACATTTTGCTCTTTAACCAAAGTCAAGTACAAAATAGAACATAAAGTACATAGGACAAAGGCAAATGTCTTTCCCACATGTGCTAAGAAGGGATAACACATGGGGAACACCTCCTCAGGTACCAAATCAACATATTTTTCATGCAAAACTTCTTGAATGAATGTTTGTAGGCTAAATCTCTTGCATTTTCTATTTCATTGCTATTATATTGCTTAATCTTGAAACCCTAGGTAGCAAGCACACAAGTAGGTCCTTGCTATATGTCCCCATGATTGAGAAACTTGTTTTAGCCATTGATTAGGGAAGATATAGCCTAGCCGTTGCTACACTAATCATCCTTTTTCTGAGTTAGCATTTAAACATAAGTTGAAGGAAGGAGACGTCCTAGGCCTAGTTGATTCTACACCTAGGGTTTTGACTTTTAGGGTTTGAAGGGCCTTGCTCTTGCAACACTTTTCACCCTTAGATTTGTGTTTTAAAACTAGCCGTTTTGCCAAGAATATTTAAAGAAAGAGGGAGGAGCACGAGGCCTTGCTTGAGCAACACCGGAATGAGCCTCCTTCCCTTAGGGTTTTGATTCTAGGGCCCTACCAATGCAGCACCATAGAACCTAACTCTCTAGTCTTTAGATTTAGATCCTCCCGAGATCTTGCCCTTGCTTTTGACTCCATAATACCCTAAGGCACTGGTCTTTCTCTCCAACGTTGAGGTTGTTATGCAAAAAACAATCTTTCAAAACTCTCAAATTTGAAACCCTAACTAACCCTAACGTCTACTAACCTGGAAATTAATGATGACATCATGCCTTTTTTTGAGCTTTTGGTTGATAGAAAACACTGTGGCTTAGTCATCTAATGATAGACATTGATACATTGGTAAATTTCATTGGTTTATTTGCAAAACGTTGAGCTCTTTGTCTATCATACTAACCCTAAAAGAAAAGCTGACGTCATCTCTAGCACAGTGATGCAACAACTTATAGTGTGTGAACAGTAAATGATATTTAATGCATTGAGTTAATTCAAGGATTGATAATTTCATTGGATGCTATATCATTCTGGTATTTATTGACAAGTGACTTTATATTGCCATTATTGCAAACATTGACTTCGTCAATATTTACTATTATATATGTTCTTATACATTGAAATATAGATAGTCATTGATTTATGAAGTACTAATCACTACTGCATGTATTAGTTTCATTGTTGCCTTGTCTCGCAAGCAGGTACCCTTCCTGTGGTTTTTCTTCTTTTGACTATCTTCTTGGCGGTAATCTGTGGAGGGAAAACTTATCTTAAGCCTTCGACCCTTTTCCTTTCAAAACCCCAGATTGCCAGGGACGTCTCCCTTGGGCTTAGCCACCCTAAATAGAAAGAGCCCCCATCGAGGTGACAGTGGGTGGGGAAGCTCCTGTTAGGCCAGTTCTTGGGATTGACCTAGGCAGGTGGAATTTTTCAGCCCTACAGTCAGCTACAAGTGTCTCTGTTACCTTTTCCTAACACTTTTATCATGGACAACAGCATGAGGAGAGATAGTTAGTGGCAGAGGGCATGGGTAGTGGCTAGCTCGAGGCCACCTGACATGAGTATCTTTACGACATCTTGCCGGATAGAGATGGATCGTCATAGGCAACCAGTTGAGACTTGGTGAGTGATAGAGAGCATCATTGGCAAGGTGATAGCAGATGAGCACAGAGGGCTTCTGACACTGATCAGTCTCACACATGAGCAGCTAGAGGAGATTGGAAGTGATAAATTTCCATGTTTGCCATGGGATTCGGGAGTGCGATTTGTTAGCAGGATGTTCATGTTGACCCAGGTTGCGCTAGAGAACCACACACTCCACCTTGGTTTGGTTTGGAGTGGGCTTGCAGGTACTTGTCCTAAGAGGCGAGACCTTTTCTCCCGCTTGATCGTCATGATAGGGCATGGAGATGTTTGGACATGTACTTCTTCTACAGAGGTGTCTCCACTAATACAGTTTCTGGACAATAGGTCTAATGGTCACAGGTATTTCAGCTGGAGGACCTAGGAGAGGAGGATTCAAGATGTATGCAGGGAGCAGACAGTCATGGTCGGAGTAGTGCAGGGCCAATAGTGTGATCTTCGGCAGAGGTTTGCATGGGAGCCAGGGATTGCAGGGTTGGGCATTTCACTGACTGACATAGGCGAGTGGACCTTTGCAGGGGGAAGTTGTTCTAACTTTCCATTGAGCTTCAGTGTTGAGAGGAGCGCATCGCTTGCGGGTGTGTCACAGAGGTCTTGCAACACCTCATTCTGGGATCAACATGTGCACTTGATGGAGGCCTTATGGATCTTGGTAGAGACTTGGAGGATGGATTCATTCCGAGATGAGGCCATGTGTCATATGTAGGAGACTCCCGGAGTTGGTATATTTCAGGGTGATACTTCCCAGGGGCTAGCAGTTCATGACTTGATATGGGACCCAGAGGGCAGAGTGTATGAGTGTTCATCTTTTGATGGGTTCTACTATTTATCCCATAGGTGGACATGGGATCTTGGTGTTTTGTTTGAGGGGATTTGGTTATTGCTCGAGGACAAACAATTTTCTAGCAGGGAGGACTGTAATGTCCCCACTTTGGGAGATCATCACAGTGCAGAGGGTTATGGTGACTAGAGTAGCCAGATGGATGTTATAGCGAGTACAGGGGTTATTAAGAGGCATTGTGGGGTTCAACTTGCATTGCTCATCATATTCCATCATTATGAGTCATTCCGCACAGGTTGGCTTTGTTTCCGTTGCAATCCGATGATTTCCATGATTTTGACTATTTTGAGCTATAAGTTAATTGAGTTCACTGAAGAGGTCATTTTGGGCACATTACTTTGAGGAACCTCTCAATGTAATAGCTCATTGGAATCGGGAGAAGCAACACTACAGGATGGGATGTTGAGAAGTGACTTTCAGTGGCCAGGGAAGCCACAAGGAGACATGAGGAGCTTTTCAGAGGTAAAAAGATTAAATAATTAATTAAAGTGATTTAATTAATTAATTAAATATTAATAAAATGAAAGCCACTTCGGAGAGACAAGGTGAGCCAAAAAGTATAAAGGAAAGGCAAGGGCCTCGACTGATTCATTCATGTATGATCATATTTTGATTTCTAGCTTCTAGCTAGTGAGCCCAGCATTGGGGGTTTTGAGGGTTTTGACTTAACAAACCCTAGAGGAAGATTCGTTGGTGAAAGATTCCACCTAGCTTGTCCCAAGCTTGGTCTCGGAGATGCAATACTCTCCCACAACATTCTAGCTCGGTTCTACATCAGTGTAGGAGGGTTCTGCACCAGTCGCAGGCATAGGAAGAGAAGGAGGGCACACCATTGGGGGTTTCCGGCAAGGGGGGCCCACCATTCTTGGAGAGAGATTCATTGCAGGTGATTGGCGGGGCTTTTGGAGATTCTATCACCTGGGTTTTCATTGCAGGGCCTTGGACATCAGATCTAGTCAGATCTAGGCCTGGGTATTGGTCTTCATCTCTCATCCAGCCTTTGGAGGCTTCTTTTGTATTATCGAGAGCTTTTTGTAGCAGCTCTATTGTCTATCTTCTTAGCCATCTGTTGAGCATTCCAGATCGACATCTTCATTGTAGTAGGTTCTTCTATTTCATGAATAAAAGCAGTTTTGAGATGTTTTGGCTTGTCTTTCATATTGCATATGGTTGAGGTATGTTCTATGGTTATATATTCTTGTTTATTGCTGCAAACACATATATAAACACATCAGTAAACCCTAAGGCCGAAATCAAGAGGCCATTCAGTAAGTAATCACATGTAAACAAGTAGATCAACCAAGTGTTTGATGAAATTCCATAACCAAAAAAGGTTTAAAAAGACACCCAAAAGCGTGATGTTCCTGGCATAATGGCTTGGGATCATTACAGTGCCTTTGTAGATGGCGAGCTGCACCTGTCCTGGATGCAATTTTTTCTAAGCCCATTCATGCCTTTTATTCTTTATTGTTTTTTCTTCAAGAGGCTAATCAGGGACACTGCCTTGGCGTGGTGACCAGTGGTGACAGTGTTACCCACAAGTACTTTCACAGAAATGAGAAGGCTGCCTTGTGATGAGACCTCCTTTCCCTTGGCCATGCAACCAAGGGTCACTACCCTGGCATGGTAACCAGTTGGTGGTAATGTCATACTGTTTGGTACCCATGGACCTAATAGGTTGGCTCGGGACGAGACCCCCTATCCTCTGACTAGGACTTGTTTTATTATTTTACGGGTCGTCCTTGTTTCTTGCTGAGAAGCCTTTTATTGATTTCTTGGCGATCCCTGGGCGAAGCATCTTGAGGTTTTATTCCAAGGCTTTTAACTTTTGCTAGCTTGCTTTTAACTTCTGGGCCTTTAGCCCCTTCTTCCCACTAGGTAAGGTGCAATCCTCAAATGATAGGTCAACCCAGTGCTTGGACAAGTGTAATGGGATAGGTGAGCTGGAAGCAAGATGAAAAAGTGGTGCTATGACGGGAGCGGACGATGGCTTTTCAAAAATCTCCCAATGGCAAACCAGAACCTACGGACAGAGGCTTACTAGGGCATCCTGTCAATCCCCCAAGACATGGTCAAGCGTGCAAGTTTAAGATGCAAGCATTTGTTAGAAACAAAAGGAATTAAGTGCACATATTTAAGGGTTTTGATGATCAAAGTGACAAATACCATGATACCTGGGCTCATTACCTCATGGAGGAAGAACCATCTCTTATAAAAGACCAAGCCGATGGTGATGGATGCTGCTGCTGTTGGCAAGGTAAAGGCACTAAAAGGGAGAAAAGATGGGCCCTCCAGGGCCATGCTAAAGTCGATCAGGCTCTCGGTACTCCATGCCTAGGACCTGTGGGCCTCGAGACGTGATCTCGTATTTATCCCTAAAAGTGGGGGATAACAGAGCTTAAAGCCCGAATGGCCATCTATAATCAGACAAAAAAACATATATATGGTGGCAGGACATAAAAAGAGTAAAAGTATTAAGGAAAGAAAAATTACCTGGAAAACCTTTAAGAGATATTTTAAGAAACATTACATGTCTTAACAATGTTATGAGGGTAAAGCCAAGGAGTTCTATGAACTAAAACTAGGAAAACTTATAATGAAAGATTTATGTAGTAAGTTTATGAGTTTACTGCATTTTGTGCCTTACATTTTGGATGAAAAACCAGAGATTCAACAATTTTTGAGTTGGCTACCTAGTTCTTATAAAGATTGAATTGGCTACCTAGTTCTTATAAAGGTTGAATTTTTATATTGTTTTGAACAATATAAAAATAGAAATGAGAATTCTAAAAATTGGAATGGGAAAAAGGTTGAGAGGTTTGACCCTAAGAAGAAAGGGGGAGCTTACTTTAATAAAAATGCTGATAAGAGATTTCAAGGTGTTAACAAGTTCAGAAATAGTAAACCTTTCAATCAACCTGAATATAAGAATGGCAAACTACCAACCTTCTTAAATAAATAATTTGCCCAAAAAGAAACAGAAAAATGTTGGGAATGCAGTGGTCCACATTACTATAAAGACTGTCCTCTTAGGAAGAAGGGCAATAACAATGTGCAACCAATACAGGAGGCAACTAAAGTTGGTCAGTTGACAAGGTATATCATTATACTTCAATGGTAGTAATTGAAGGTATGATACATAACCAACCAACTTTTGTTTTAATTGATCCAGGTGCAAGTTTACGTTATATTTGACCAAGAGTTGTAGAAATCTGTAAGTTACATAAGGAAAAGTTTGAAAAGTCTTGGATAATACAGTTAGCTACAGGAACTAAAAGGAGAATTACAGAGGTTGTTAAAAACTGTGAACTTGGTATGAATGGTTAAAGAACACAGTTAGACTTAAACATACTACCGTTAAGATCTTACGATGTGCTAATCAGTATGGATTGGTTGGAAATGTTTAAAGTGGGGTTAGATTGTTATAATAAAACATTTAGATGTGTAGATGAGAGGTAACATTGTAAATATTAAAAGTGTATCAATACCTTTTAGTATTAGAGAAATAACAACCGTACAAGTTAAAAGATGTAAACTACTTGCTATACGCATAAATTAAAATGAAAAATAGACAAGTAATAATGAGTTTGATAACTTTCCAGTATTGCAGGAATTCCAGTATGTGTTCTAGGATATTCTCGGACTACCTCCTTGGAGAGAAATGGATTTCGCCATTGACCTAATATCTAGAGCAATACTTGTTTCTAAGGCCCCCTATAGGATGAATATCCTAGAGTTAAATGAACTAAAAAGTCAATTGGAAGAATTGATAGATAAATAATATATCCGACCAAGTGTGTCTCCATGGGGGGCACCAATACTTTTTGTTAGAAAGAAAGATGAGAATTTACATCTCGATATCGATTATAAGAAGCTTAATAAAATGACTATTAAAAATAGATATCCATTACCTCGTATCGATGATCTGTTTGATCAAGTACAAGGAGCTACAATCTTTTCTAAGATTGATTTACGTTTTGGTTATCATCAAGTTAGGATTACGGATGAGGATATTTAAAAAACAACGTTTGGAACAAGGTATGGGCATTACAAATTTGTCGTAATAGCTTTTGGGCTGACTAATGCCCCAACCTCATTCATGTGCTTGATGAACAATATGTTGAGTAAGTGTCTAGATAAATTTGTGATCGTCTTTATAGACTATATATTCATGTATCCAAAAGATGAAAAAGAGCATGAAGAGCATTTAATAATAGTAGTACAGAGATTAAAAGAACATAAATTATATGCAAAACTATGTAAGTGTTAGTTTTATAAGGATAAAATTCAGTATCTGGGACATGCAATTTCCGAAGAAGGTATAGCAGTCGACCCAGATGAAATAAAGGCTATAACGAATTGGCCTGAACCTAAGGATGTCTCAGATGTACAATACTTTATGGGTATAACTGGCTATTACCGGAACTTTATAGAAGGATTTTTCAAGATTGCAGATCCTGTAACATCATTGCAAAAGAAAGGAACGAAGTTCATCTAGTCTGTGAAATGTCAAGAGAGTTTTAACAAATTAAAACAACTCTTAACTATAGCTCCTATTTTAAAATTAGTAGACCTAGATAAAGACTTAGTAGTATGTATAGATACAAGTTGTGAAGGGCTTGGAAGAGTGTTAATTCAAGAAAATAATGTAATAGCTTATGAATGACGGAAACTAAAGAAACATGAAGAGAATTACGTAACACATGACTGAGAATTAGTTGCAATAGTAGATGCTTTAAAAATGAGGCGACATTATCTGGTAGGTCAATTTGTTTTACTAATGACGGATAACATTGCCTCAAAATATCTGCTTGATAAACAAAATATAAATGCTCGCCAAACAAGGTGGTTAGCCTTCTTGAGCGAGTATGATTTTGAGATAAAACACATGAATGGAAAGGAAAATAAAGTGGCAGATGCATTAAGTACATGCAAACTTGATTTATACAATTACTAGAAGTAACTATGAAATAGATTTAGAAGAAAGGGTAAGGTTAGCAGCTGAAAAAGACCTAGAATATCAAAGTATTAAGTTAAAAATTGTTGATAATTCAACGGAAACAAAAGAATCAGATTTTAGATTCTCAAAAAGTGGAGTGTTAATGTATAAAAACAGATTATATGTATTGAAATACAATGCAATTAAGCTATTAATTTTATATGAGCTGCATAAGAAACCACATTCTGGACACCTAGGTTACCAGAAATTGATTACTATGTTAAGAAATGATTTTTATTGGCCAAATATGAAAGGCGAAACAACAAAATATCTGGCTAGACGCTTAGAGTGTCAACAAGTTAAGGTTGAGCACCAACACCTTGTTGTTGTCCTTATACACACTTGCAAACGTGAGCTAAGTCCTGCTCACTTAGTGTGTCCTCATTGGCACAATGCCTAGGTTCAAAGTCTACGCTGTCACTTTGACTTGAACCTCTTCCGTCTAGGCTAACTCCTAGGGAAGCCAAGGGGGGTAGATCCTAGTTACTAGATGAGATTAATGTTTAATGTTCTAGGAGTTGGTTTTAATTGGTTAAAAGGTCAGGGGGAATCTAGCCTAAGATGTCAATCAACAAATGCAAGATGCAACTATCGAAGTATGAGAGTCAGACCTTTTCCTAGGGCAACAAGGAGTAGTGCCTAAGATTGGGCAGTGGGGTCAACTAAGTTAGGGGGAAAGTTCGTTACAAGATAAGTTACAAAGTATTACAATAAGACAGATACAATTAGATACAAAAGAATAAATCAGATATACAGATTAAGACTAGAAACAAGATATACAATATATTCACAAGTTGCTTCACATGTGCAGGAATTAAATATACATAAGATAATGAGATCAACACATGAAGCCAAGCATGCTCACAACAGATAGAGCTCCGTTGGACTGCTTTTCAATGGCCAAGAAACGCAAAGCACTCAAGACCCAATGAAGAGAATGCCTCCAGGTGGATGCGCACTTCTTGAAGGATCACACCACGAGATAAATGAACAAAATAGATGAAAGCTTTGAAAGAAAAGTACTTCAGATGAAGAGATATAACCACTTAAGCGATAATTCCACAACACATAATTTAACTTGCATATGAATGTAAAATGAAAGACAGTGAGATCAGTGAACTTGCAAGTGTGTAACTGTATTGCCTGGTGTTGTAGCCTGAAAATTCAATTAAGTGGTTAAGCGTGAGATTAATTTTAGCCCTATCTAGATGTCAACCCAAAACTCTCCTCCCCCTATTACCAAGTGGTTGCTGGATGCTCAAGAAGTGAGGCAGCGAGGCCTACCCTAGCTTCACAGGTCAACCCTAAGGCCGAGTACTTTGGAAAATTTTCGTGGCTTTCCTCAAAACCCCAGTTTTTAAGTGGCGAAGATGGTGAGTTAAGGTGTCCTATTAAGTCTAATTAATGAATTTTAGATCTAAGAGCTAAATATTGTGAAGTGTGATTGAGTGCTTGTAGCTTGCTCAACAAAGTTGCCAAAGTATTGAAAATTGAAATACGTGAAGGCTGAAGCCCTTTAACAATGAAGTTGCCAAACGAGTTCTTAGATGTTATATTGCAAAAGTGAAGTTTGAGAACTGAAAGTGACTTGTGGAATTGTAAAAGGTTGATTAAGCCCTTAAGATATCGATACTTGCATGCATGTACATAAGATGAAAAACTTAAGAAACAATTGCTTGCATGTAAAGTAAAAGACAGAACCGAAAAGTTAATTAACCGATTAGCGCATGCATGTGTGATAGGTTTACGAAATTAAAGACTGCATGCAAGGTAAGATAAACTGAAAGCAAAATATCCACGATGCCTCCACGGGCTCTAAGCTAGCATATGTTATGAGATCTACTCTAGAGCATTTTAAGTAAGCATGCATGTAGAAACCACAACTAATCTAGCTAAACTAAGCATGAAAAATAAACGAAAGAGATCTAATCTAGAGCTTGCGAAAATAAGACAGAAAGGAAAGAATGCAAGCCACTTGGGTGCAATTCCTTTGGGCTTGCTTTACAGTGATTTAGAATATGGAAGGAAAAGATAAGCGTCTACCACTATGAGAGGAGTTGCTTGAGGGTGTATTGTGCATGAAATTGGGCAGTATGCCCCCTTGTCCTGGCGAGAATCTGCAAAAATCAGCAAGCTATTGCTTGCTGATTTGAGCTGCAACACACTCAGAAAATGTTATGAAATCTTTGTTTTTATGCAAAGATTTCGTGCATACAAGAACCAGAAAATTTAAAGACTTTAGGTGACCTATCTAAGCATGTTAACTACCGAAATGAGAAAAATACAGAAATAACTTGGAGTGTATGAAAATCTCAAAGGGAGACTCTTCGAAGAGGCACCCTAATGAAACCCTTGAAGTCCAACCTGCAAAAGCTCACACAATAGCATGCATACAATGGATAATATGGAGGGTTAATCTAATAAAGTGAAATACTTGCACCCTATCTAGCCAACCACATATATAGATTCACAAGACTAATCTTTGCAAGATCTACTTAAACAAAATACTTTACCTAAGATCCATTCATGCAACCATTATACGAAATCAAAGCGATCTTACCTCATATGTTTGTAAGAACTCAAATACTTGTAGATCTTACCAAAATCGTCCAAAGCGTTTCTTTCTCTTATCCAATGGGAAGAGGTTGTGACAACTAATTGCCACAAGCCTTTCAAGAACAAAACCAGTGAAGAAATACGACAATAATGAGAGAGATAGAGAGAATGGGATGGTGGGAAACTAGTAGCATAACAGTGCAATAATGAAAGGTGAGTAAAGAGTGAGTGAGAGATCTCTTAAATAGCATGAGAGGCTAAGGAGACCCCTCTTGGATCTTCAACAAGTGTCAAAGATCCAAGGGACAAAACAACTCACAAGAGAAACACAACCAATGAGAGAAGAGGCTTTTAGGGTGAGGGGAATGGAAAGAAGGTGAAGTGGAAGGTTGTGTTGGCCTCATGAAGGAGGCGTATTGGCTAAGAGGGAAGGTCCACGCTTTCTTTTAAAAGAAACTCCAATTTCATGCTTGATGTTTCCACTTTATTCCGCAAGGAAAGCTTATGCTATCAAGAAAAGCGTGAGGACAAAGAGGAAAGGCGTGAGCTTTCCAAAGGGGAGAATAGAAAGCCGTGAGGTAGGAAGAAAGCGTAAGGGGAATTGTGTGTGTCACACTCCAAAGTGTGATGTGATTGGGTTAGTAGAGGCGTAAGATTGAGAGAAGGGACCCACGCTCTAATTAAGGAGAAATTTCAACGCTTACGTGGGAGTGGAGATGTATTCCTTAATTAAGTGCGTGAGGTGAAGTGAAGTGAAAGCGTGAGGTAAGGAGGTGTGTGCCTGGCACACTCCTTAAACGCATTCGAGTTGTGGAAGTAGGTCGTATGAGTGGAAGAAGGGTCCCACGTTCCACTTAAATGAAAGTTCCAAACTTTGACGTGGGAAGGGGGAACGTAAGTTCCTAAAAGGGAAAGTGTGAGGATGTGGGAGGAGTGCAAGTGACGTGTGAGGGACGTGAGGTGAGGGGGATGGGCGTAGAAGAAGGGCGTACCTCATGAGGAGGGGCCCTCAATTTATAATAAAATGAATTACAAATGCTCACGTGGGAATTGAGACGTGAGGTTATAAGGGAACATAATTAAAATAGAATTTTAATTAAATGTGGGTTTAGAAAGGGTAAGTAATGGGTTAGGATAGGTTAGGTGGGGTATCTCTCACATTATTTGCCCTTTACTCCACTTAATTTGGTCCATTATTACAAAAATTACATTTTCCCATGTTCTGGGTTTGGCAATTAAAACCGCCATTTTCCGAAAAAGTCCTGAAGTGGACAAACAACCTAACAAAACTTGTCCGACTGAGTTGAAACTTGGTCCACGGGTGCAAGGGGTCTCATTAGCTTTCTTTTGAGTACAAATACCCCTATTGCAAATCCCGGGACCTAAGTTTTACATTAAATACCCAGAATTAATTAATTCAGAACCTTAATAAAACCTAGCTATACTTGACGGAATTTCGCGAAATTTCGCGTGCTGTCTTACATGGTCATTTACAACATTCCTAAACACTAGCTACCTAGGAATAACTTCATTAGAACGCTCTCATCCCACACTTGGCAGCCCTTCTCCCTCCACTTGGTGCACCCTCCTCACTCATGCCATGCGCCCTCCCCTTTGGATTCTTCACCCTTTGTTGTATAAATATATGAGTTCTCTCCCATTACTAGCTAGTTGGAGCTTGGGTTGAGAGGCTTACTATTGTAATACTTTTCATATGTGAATAAAAAGACTTTGGAGGTCAAGAAGGTGTGCTATGCATGCGTGTGGATACTTGATGTCAATCCATGCTTAATCTATGAGGTAATATTGGTCTAAATTTTTCTTTAAATTTGTTATCTTGAAGGATATGATTTATCTAGATTGCTGTTAGTCCTATTGTTCATTTATATTTAGAGATTTTGATATGTATGTGTGTTTTGGTTAACTAACATACTCTTCAAGTTTCTTATATAGGTGACACCATTTTGTTAACAAGTTTATTTGCAAAGGTTTTAAGGCTTACAGGTTCTCATAGCTTGGAGTGGTGATGAAGCTTACTTGTTTCCCCACAACTTCAAGGATCTAAAGACTCAATCCCTCCTTAGCTCATCTAAAGACTCCATTGCCCAAGGGTTCCAAGGCTACAATTTTCTCCCCCCACTCTTTCTCAAAGAAATTTAAAATCTTTTGGTTTACTAGTTGCTTACTTTATCTTAGATACATTTCATATTTCAAATCTTTCTTATCTAAGTAGTAAGTTGGTTCAAAGGATTATATCTAGAGTTCATGTTTCAATTTGTTATCTTAAACTAGATCTAGTTCAAGAAAGTCAATTTTTGCAAGCAATTTACTTCTAAATATAAAGGCTGAAAATAGATTTGCTTTAAAAGATCTTTTAAGTTCATATTTGACAATTATAGTGCCTTTATATTTTTGTTGTAGAACAGCCATAAAATGTCCTAAGCAAGCTAGCGTTCTAACTTAAGTTCCTTAGTTCCTTTTGCCGAAATTTTGTAGAATTTAACTTAGAAAATTTTGTGGATTTTATTCATAACCCAAGACACTTCCAAAGTGTTTTTGGGCATCTTTTATCTGTAATGTCCCCATTTTGGGACATTATAACATTACAACATTTCAGTGTGTTATGCCTACCCGAGTAGCCAGAAGTAGTTTATTTGGGCCTGACTTGTATAGTTCGTCATCAGGATCCATTCCGCACAACTGGGCTTTGGTTCCGTTGCATTCCGACGATTTCCGTAATTTTGAGTTATTATGGGTCATATCTTAATTAAATTCACTAAACAGGTCATAATGGGCATATTACTTGGTGAAACCTCTTAGTGTAATAGCTCATCGGAATCGGGAGGAAGAACATTACAGGATAAGATGATGAGACGTGACTTTTAGTGGCCGAAGAAGCCATCAGGATGGATAAATCAATTTTTAGAGGCAAAATCGTTAATTAATTAATGAATTAAGTGATTTAATCAAGGAATAATAAAATAAAATAAAGTAAAAGTCACTTGGAGGGAAAAGGTCAACAATGAATTAGGGTTTCGGGAAGCTATAAAGGAAGGGTAAAGCAACCTAATTCATTATGCATTGTTATGATTTGATGTTGAGAGCTTCCAGAGGAGGAGGAGAGCCGACCTTATTGTTTTGTGGATTTCTGGAGGAAACCACCACCCTTGATCGGTTTCGGTGTTGAGAGACACACCCTAGCCCATCGGAGATACCATCCAGGTATTTCACCGTTCATTTCAGGAGTATTCAGTGTGGAGGGCGCAACTCAGCCAAGGAGGGCGCAAGCTATTTTGAGGATTCAGAGATTTGCAGTAGACCTGTGTCCCGATTGCAGATTCATTCCGACCCAGTAGAGATCCAGCCAGGGTGCTTCCATTGAGCCATCTATCATCAGATTTCGACGGTGGAATCTTGCAAATCGATCCACCTAGCCATTTTGGGCGCAGTCATTCTGGACAGACGTTTGGCGTTGCATGCAGATGTTCCAGAGCAGATCCGGCCAAACCCTTCCGACCCATTTCATCATTTGACGAGACGATCGTTTTGAGCCATATAGCAGTCGATTCCGACGGTGGAATCTTTTGGGGCGCATTCAGTGTCCAAG
>WSFP011498604.1:0-14078 GCA_009831015.1 Picea engelmannii
GGGTAATTAAAATCTGTAAAATCTATTAACAATTACAACACCTAGTTGCATAGATCACTTGTACCTGTTTGGGGGGATTTAGATGTATGGATAGGCAAACATAACTTGTGGAATATCTCATTGTTCATCTATCTTTATTGCAATTGTATGGTTGTTTCCCTTATGTTTTACATGAGCAGTTAATTTACTTGTTGGATATCTTGTCTAATTGCTTATTGTGGTGTGGATCAAGTAAGTGAGAGTATCCCACTTGGGGAGGCATCACTTCCTCTGGTCCTTAAGTGCTTTTGTGATTGGTTGCCAGTGAAGGCAGTCCAAATGGAGTAAGTGCCATTTGGGGCATGCTTGGCTTATGTATGTAAATTGTTTATATCTTGTACATCTTATTACATTTGTGTATCTTTGTATCTGATTGGCATATCTTGTATCTAGCTTATGTATCTTTGTAACTGATTTATAAATCTTGTGAACATTGTAATACTTAGACTTTCTTTTTATAGTTATAATCTTGTGGTTTGGGGTAGTTTAAACTTGTAATACTTGTAACCTTCTGTAATTGAACAACCCTCAAAAACCTTAGTCGACCCCATTGCCCAACATAGGCACTAGTCTTAGTGGACTTAGGAAAAGGGCTGACTCTCATGATAGATTAGACTTGCACTTGCATTGCTGCTTGATCATCTTAGGCTAGTTTTTCCCCTTTGGCCTATAACGAATTGAAACTAACTCCTAGAACCATCAACTTAAAATTAACTTAGTAACTAGGGACCACCCCCCTTGGCTTCCCTAGGAGTAAGCCTAGAAGGAAGAAGTTCCAGTCAAGGTGACAGTGTGGACTTGGAACTTAGACATTGTGTCTCCGAGGGCACACTAAGTGAGTTGGACTTAGCTCACGTTAGCAAGTGTGCATTAGGACGGCAACACGCTGGACCATACAAAGAATAACTAGGTGTTCCTTTTCCCAAAAGTCTCCTCCTCACTTCAGATCGAACTGATATCCACAAAGTGGTGCGCCCTCCTGCTGGAAACCCCCTTAGGTTGCGCACTAGTACTCTCTTGCCAATAGATCTAATCTCTATAACACTATAGAATGGTGTGGGAGGATTGTTGCACCTCTGGAACCAAGCTTGGATCAAGGAAGGTGGAATCTTTCACCACCGAGTTGATCTCTAGGGTTTTTGTCTCAAAACTCTCAAAATTGCTTGTGCTCAAGAGCCCAAATGCAAAATATGATAATAATCCAGAATACCTTAGAAGTGTGCCCTTCCTTTCTTTTATACCCCCAGTCTATTCTTTTGTTGAGTTAGTTAACCCCTAGGGTTAACTCCTAGCTTTTCTCCACATGTTCTTTTCTTTCGTTGAGTTACCTTTTTTCACACAAAGTCAACTCAGTAATATAACGTTGTGCTTAGGCAATGACTTTTGGTTGACTTTGTCCCCATGATGCATGAGACTATAGTCTAGTGGGGATAGCTAGACTACTGAGTCTCTCCAAACCTCTTCTTCATCAAGAGGTGGGGGATATTACATCCTCACTACCTCGTGCGCATATCGTCCTATTCCTATTCTCTCTCCATCTCCTATGTGCCCTCTTTGGTCTCCTGTGGTAAAGTGCACCCTCTCTTGGCTATATATCGAGGGTTTTGATATATTATTGAGGATGGATATTTGCAGCAGCGGCATACTCTTATTATTTTCTCTTCTCTCTCATTCTCTAGTCTAGTTACTCTCTCTTTGAGCAAGGATAGTCATTGTATCGATTGTGGACTTGTCTATTGTGGCACAATCAACCCTTTGGCAAGCCTATAATAAATAAGTGTTGTATTTTTGACAAACTTTCCTTCTTGTTGGTATCTTGTTTTATTCTTGCAATTAGATTAGTAGTTCTTACCATTTATTGTGATCTTAATCTATCTTTTAAGTGATTTTCTTTCTTGTTTCTTCTATCTCTCTTGTGCTAACCCTGCAGGATCCCTCCAAGCTACTTAAAATCATCTTTTCGTAACGCTTTGTCGGTGTGTTTACATGCTGTCCAAAGAAATTTTACTGTTGTTTTTTGTCATTAATTGCAGAAAATCAGACCTCCGAACAGCAGCCCGGTGCCTAGGGACTCCCCCCCAAGGTTGGCACACACCAGCCCAAACGGAGAGGGGTCTTGCCCGTGATAATTTGGGGCATTTCTCCTTGAATTAGCACCTTCTTCATCACTGTTTTTCTGTTATATCAGCTCAATTGGAAGGTGAAAAAATGTGCTAACAAGTCCCAAATCTCGTGAAACACCCCCAAGCATGGTGTAAACACTTTTGGAGTAACCCCGAAAGCTAACATCTATCACTATAGATTGCAATTGCCTTAACTTTTGTTTTGTGGATCACCTTCTTACTAAAAGAAAATAAACCAAATAGACCAGATACATAACTACTTTAGACATCCATGTAATCATAAATGAACTCCAAGTGGAGCATTTTCACAAAACTGCCAAGATAGAGAGATTAGGCACTGTGCAAAGTTGAAAAACTTGGATACCTGTTTAGCTTCAGAGGAGATCTTTTCAATAAACGATGAATTGAAGGGAATCCAACCACTAAACACTGCAGCTCCGCCAAGAGTTTTTGGATACAGCATCACACTTGCTAAAGTCAGAGCACCTGCAAAATACCGTCAATGATGCAAAAGTTTACAACTGACATGAATGAGTTCTTTCCAATATTCCACTCAAGGTAGATAAACGTATAATGAAGGTTGAATGCAATTACCCCCTTGACTAAAACCACAGACAAAAATTTTGTTGGGACTGATTCCAGTTGCTACCTCCTTGTCTATCATCTCATGTACCTTTTCTACAGATTTCAGAATTCCTTCTTCATCCCTGGGAGACTCCTGCAACCTCCAAGTTGTATACAGTAATATGAATATAAGTTATGACCCATCTTTAGCTATCTACAAAAGCCATATAGATAATCCAAAAGAATTGTATCATATTTCCTTAGTTTTACATCCAAGAAGAGCAACGAAATTCCTTATTTTCATTTCAAAGTCTATTCCAGCTTAAAACTATACTATAAGCTTTCTTAAATGAACACAAAAGGGGGCTGTTATAGGATTTTTTTTTCTGTGATTTTTTTTTCATTCTAAAGAAGTGGAAAAGGTATTACACTTTATTTGTGCATTACTTGAAACTTCAAATGTATGAAGTTTCTGAAACATCCTACGTTTCCAAAATGGCAACATTCAAAATTATAAGAAACCCAGAAATAGTGATGTCCGTGTGTCCAGATTAGGGTTTTTAAAAATCTTGGGCCTTTGCACTCTCCTACTTGAGAAATGTTATGGGTTTCATTGCAAATCAACATGCTTATGGTTGTCTATGTATTCATCTCTTCGCATCTTCTTTCCCCAATATCTGCCACCATTACAATTGATTAAACCGTAATACAATATTCATTAGATCCATTGAGTGTATCAATGAAGTTGATGGGTGGGAGAAACAGATGGAGAAGCACTTTGTTGGATTCACATTGTGTATTTCTGAATTTTTTAGAAACTAAAACTTCAATAACGTAGTTACATCTATCCTGTTGTATGGTTTTCCTCTCCAAGAAAATTCCAAGGATATTGTGGTCGTCCAAAAATGTCATTATGATCTAATGTTACTCCATTTCTCCATGTCAGTCATTATCCTCAACTTAAAGATTCAATTTGGAGCAACACAATATCATTGTCTTGGTGTAAGATAGCATCTATAGTTTGTTCAAGAAAGAAACATTTAAAACAAAATTTTAATGTCTATTTTCTAATGTGTATAAGTTCATGTTGCAATCAGTCAAGGCCCTACTGACTTTTAAGTCCATCAATTTATACCCCAAAAGTCTATGCCAGCAAAGATCTTGATATTTATGTCCATTTTAAAGATACAAACTGAATCTTTGATATCCATGTCATTTGGATCCTAGGAATTTATATGTGAGCTGCAGACTTTGAAGATATTCTTCAAGCAGGATTTGACTCATGTTTCATGTTATTGTTCTAGTTATTTCAATCTAATCAGAAGACATAAAGATGCAGACAGCTAAATATAAAAAGAAAGAAATCGTGAATACTAAACCTTTCCAAGTTTGATAACACATCGTCTAATGCTAAAACTGAAGATGTCATCCATAAAAGCAAGAAAAATGTGTGAGAGCAAGGAGACCAAGTTATGAATAGCAATGAGATTATACAATATATCAAATAAGAACTGCTCGATATCAAATGAACAGAGATAGTCGATTACTGAAAACAACTTGACAGATGACAAAGAGGAGGACAGATGACAAAAGAGGAGGATGGTGAACACAATCATGACCACTGTGAGGCATAGTTTTTCTTCGTCCACATGTCTATTGTCTCTATAGGATCACTGGTCATCGTGGCTGGTTGTTCAGATTGGAGCTTATTCAAGACATTTATACTAATGTTTTTGTTGATGAGACTGAATGGTTAAGAAGTCAATACTTAGCATCGTTGTCCTCCATGAGAGAGCTATCCCATTTATGGGAATCTTCTAGGAGGCAGGAGCCATTCATTTTTATGAAGTTCTGGCGCAGGCTGGCTTTATCAAGGCTACCTTGACCTGAATATTCATCAACCAACCATCCAAAAGTTGTATTGTTGTCACCTCCATTCTTCATTTACTTCAAGTTTATTGTTTTGCTTTGTGAAAAATATTGAAAATGATAGTCGAATGTCATTACATCCAATGTTAACATGTCATTAAGCTCCCAACCAAAGTAAGATGGCGTACTCATGTGATGATGGATAAGTAGTTTCAAAATGCTTTAAGGGGGAAACCATTTTCTTAAAGTGAAACTTAAAAGTAAAAAAAACAAATAGTGGCCTTTTTATTTTGAGGGTTAAAACTTAAAATCCTTTCCTTAGGCAAAGATGAAAGCAATTGTATTTTTTAAGACTATGTTATAATATTTAAGCTTGGAAAGGAAGTACTGAATCCCCTTTGGTAAAGATAAAAGCAATTAAATACGTCAAGAATATGTCATAACATTTAATCTTGGCAAGGAAATATTGATTCCCACCTTCCAACAATCAAGAAAACACGATAACAAACACAGTGGTTAGTTGCATTCAAAGCTGAGTGTTGGCACCTGTTATCCACTGAGTTGTACTCGCTGGATTTGCAGTTGAGCTGCCAAACACTGAGCAGTCAGATGCTCAGAATTTAGTGTTCAGAAATTCAACAGGTCTATGAGACCACCTTTTTTTTTCCGCATTTCCATCCCTCCAAGGGCATTGTAATAAATGACTTAAGCATGAAAGTTGTAAAAGACTATTGGCCACCTAAGACCTGAGCACGAGTACGTACTCTAGAGTGTTTTTTTTCACTTGTTAATTATTTCTTGCCTGAGAAATTAGGCGATTAATAATTTCTAAGTGTTTTCACTCAAATCACCTCCAAAGCTTGAGTATGTGCTAGTGGTTAGGCCTTGGCATGGTATAATCAATGTCTAGTGTCTAAATGTATATGAATTCATGCTAAGTCATGTCTATAGAGTCATATGGAAATTGCACTAAGTCCCCCCTTGGATTTTTTAAAGTTTTCAGTCAATAAAAAATTTCTCGTAAAACGGATAATTTTAATTGTAAGAGTCAAGAAAGTCATAAAAATGGCATCAGTTGTTGTCAGATGCCACGTTTGTGCTCGTTTTCTAATCCATAGCACCTCCTAAACCCTTATACCTCCTCCTTTGTTGAGGCAAAAAAGTGATTTTAATCACTCAAAATTGAATTTTGCTCTCAAAAAGGCAAAAAAAACAAATTAATTAAAATGTTAAATATTAGCAAACATGTTGGGGACATGTTTCCTCATGTCTGGAGTCTTGGGTCTAGTTGGCGAGTTACTCTCCTAGTGAGGGCACCTTAGTTGAGTGACATGGCAAGTGGGAGGAGATACCAATGAAGCTAGGCGCACTTCCTCCATGTGTGGCGCACTAGCAGGAGAGGGACACTAATCCCTATGTGCAACTCGCCCTCACCCTCACCTACCACTCCACTTCCACTCCCACTCCCCCTCACCCTCACATCACTCCACTCCACTCCACCTACCACTCACTCTCACATCACTCCACTCCACCTACCACTCACTCCACTCCACTCCACCTACCACTCACTCTCACATCACTCCACTCCACCTACCACTCACTCCACTCATTCCCCACTTCACTCATGCATATCCCCAGTTCACTAGTGCACATCTCCTCTCTTGCCATGCACCCTCAATTGGTAGCCTTCACCCAATAAACTATAAAGCAAGCTTGACCCTCCTCCTTTAGACTAGTTGGAGCTTGGGCGACTTCTTGTGATTGTAATATCTTTTTGCGTTTGAATACAAGAGACTTTGGAGGTCAAGCTATTGGTGTATGGTGCTCATGTGTGGATGAATGTTGGTACATATTGAGATGATGTTGTTTTAAGTTCTCGCATTTATTTATTGTGAAAATTGGCTAATGATAAGGATATTGCTATCTAATTAGAGTGGATGCTTTAGCTTGTTTGCTTAATCAATCCATTTTGTTTACTTATATTGGATGCTTGAATCGCATGTTTTGTTTTTGCTTAAACTAACGTGCAAATGAAGTCTCTTTTGTAGAAAACACCAAGTTTTGCAGGTATTTGCGAGTTGTCTTGAAGCATGCAGGATCCCATCCTTGGAGAAGCAAGAGAGCTAGCTTGCATCTAGCGTTTGTCCAAGAAGTTCGAAAGAAGGCATTCCTCCCTCTTCCTCACACCAAAAGGGACCCCATAGCCCAAAGATTCTCAAGCTCAAGCGAATGCTCCAAAAAATCAAAAATTTTCTTCTTCCCCTTTCTCTATTTGATTGCATGTTATCTAGATTTGAATTTAAAGATAAATTTTAGCATCTAGCATTGCATGCATAAATCTTAGATCTAGTTTTAATTCTTTCTTTAATCAAAAGGATAGATCTAAGTACTTTTCGTGCAATTTTCTGAATTTTATCAAAAAATCTTAAGATAGAAATTTGCTCTAGTTTGCATTTTAATTCTAGCTAATTGGGAATGTTTAGCTTGTTATTTCAAGACAGCAAACAAAACACCTAAGAGAGCTTAGTTTAGGTTCATTTAAACCTCCAAAATACCCATAAAAAGTTGCACTCTTGCATAATAAAAAGATCAGTTTTTTTGGTTAAGTTTCTTCATTTTTTATTTTAGTTTCTTAAAGTGTTTCTCATCATTTTCTAATCTTTTTCTTTGCTGGTTTTTAGCAGGTCCGTCACAAAACAAGGGGAAACTCTGGCGAAATCAAAGCTAAAGTGAAGAAATTCTAGCCCAAGTTGAAACCCTTGAAGACCAAGGCTTTTAGAAAGTCTTTTGTAATAATTTCTTTTAATTTGATCCATTCTATAAGGATTCAAAAGTTCAAAAAAAAAAGAAAAAAGAGAACTCGGTTTCTCAAGTGTAATAGGCATTAATAAAAGCGGGCCTCATAGTGCCCAGTTTCGTCATCCCCTTTAGGGGGATTGGTGGTGTGGTTGTGTGCTTTCTTTCCTTATGAATTTTTTTCTTTTACTTTCCAAACACACAATCTAAGGCAATTAACCAGTCAATCAATCACAACACTTAATTTCTTTTGAGCAAAGTAATCTTTTTGTTAGCTTAGTTTTTCCTTTTCGCATTTACTAATTAGGAAACACTTCATTTTTGCATTTCTCTTTCAGTATTTTATTTTCTTGCTTTAAAATAAACCTTCCCCTCAACTCCCCGGTGTATGCTCTGAACCCTTGCGAGCCTAGCTCGATCCTGGGATGCATCATAATCGGGGCTAGTCAGTGCGGAGTATTTATAATTAAGGAAATCTCAATAGTTGTTATCTTAATGCGTGGGAAAATGCCTAGGGGGAGTGTGTGAAGTAAGGCAGGCCCTCTCAGGACTCAGTTTTCCACCCGTTTTGGACATCCGACACCCCTAGTGAACTTATTGGTGGAGCCCTCGGGGCTTCGGTAGGTTCTCAGCACATTTCCAAACAAAGAGATAGCGTCTAAAGAGGCCACATCTTGTTTCACAAACACTTTATTTTCCATGCAAATAAAATGTATCTCATTAATCTACCTTCAATAAAGACAACTTAATAAAACATGCGTTCAACAACTTCCCACGATACTTTTAAGGCATTGGTCTCATGTTTCACAATCTTTTGCTTTATGAGCAGTATTTCATTTTCATTCATGTTATTGTGATTGTCTAATAAGCTTTTAATTACTTGCAGATATTGTATCATTTACTTTATTGTGCAAGCATCTTTTACAATCAGACATCTTTTCTGTTATCAAAGCTTATCTTATCCATTGAATGAATGAATGTTGAATGCTTTACTTAAATTGTATTATTCTGCAATAAACTCCTAGAGGTTTCCTTTGCTTAAATTAGCTTAAAGCCATAGTATTTTTGTTAGGGACTATGTAATGTCCCCACTTTGGGACATCATTATATTACAGAGTGTTATGATGACCAGAGTAGCCAAAAGGAGGTTATAGCAAGTACAGAAGCTATTGAGGGGTTTTTTTGGGGTCTGACTTGCATCGCTCATCTTATTTCATCATCATGATCCATTCCGCACAACTTGGCTTTGGTTCCGTTGCATTCCGACGATTTCTGTCATTTTGAGTTATTTTGGGCTATATGTTAATTATATTCACTAAAAAGGTAATATTGGGCATAATACTTGAAGGAACCTCTTATTAGTGTAATAGCTCATCGGAATCGGGAGGAATAGCACTACAGGATAGGATGATGAGAAGTGACTTTCAGTGGCCAGAGGAGCCACAAGGAGAGATAAACTACTTTTTAGAGGTAAAATGGTTAATTAATTAATTAAAGTGATCTAATTAATTAATAATTAAATAAAGTAAAAGTCACTTGGAGAGACAAGGTGAGCATGGAGGATAAAAGAGAGATAGGGGGCTCTATTCTCTCATTATGTTGTTTATCAGTTGATATCTGGCTTCTTGTTAGTGAGCTCATGCACTTGGGGGTTTTGAGGGTTTTGACTTAACAAACCCTAGAGATCAACTCGTTGGTGAAAGATCCCACCCAACCTGGTCCAAGCTTGGTCACGGAGGTGAAAGATTCCTCCCTCACCATTCTACATCAGATCTATTCAGTCACAGGTGGATTCTACATCAGTGACAGGCTCAGAGAGAGCTAGTTACAGGCTCAAAGAGAGCTAGGGCGCAGCGTCAGGGGGTTACCAGCAGGAGGGTGCACCACCTTGAGGAGATTAGTACAATCTAGGAAGACGAGAAGGATTCTGAGGAAAAGGACTTCTGAGTTTTCTTTGTAGGGCCTAGGGCGCCTTTCCTAGCCCTTTCCGAAGGAGGTTTCTCTATCTTATTATTTATTGGGCTTAGCACGAGTTGGGAAGGAGGGCACACCAAAGATTGAGGATCCAGTCTTTTTGGGGGTCAGTTCTTCATAGTTTAGCCTGAGACTTTGCCAGGGGGTTTCCCTTGGCCCGATCTATAGTTTGGCACCTTTTTCAAGGGTTTTGGCAGCTTTATTCATGGAGGCCGAATTATTGGCTTGGTTCAGCTTGGAGGGCGCATCTGTCATGAAGACAATATGGTTTGAGGGTCTTCCAGTTGATCTGTTGCTCTGAGACTTCTCATACCTTCTTGCCATCATTAGATCTACCTTCTCAGGGAGGTTTGCAGTGCTTGGAGGCCATCGGAGAGGAGGTCGTACTTCCCTTGATCTATTCCAGCCAGGACTTGTGCATTGTGAGAGAGGGCATCACCTTCAGCAGAGGATATCCATTGGTCTTCAGTATTATTTGGTGTTCAGCTTGTAGAGGCTTTTGGAAGCCTAGATCTTCTTCTATCTTGTATTTTGGAGGCTAGACACTCTACTATCTTATATGTATTCCAGATCTGCTCCATTTTGTATGAGGACAGCCATTGTTGTGAATAAAATCAGATCTGAGGTATTTTTGGTAATTCATTGTGTTGTTGATCTTACATCTTGTTGAGGTATGTTCCATTGCTATATCTATTTGATTATTGCTGCAAACACACATAAAAACCATCAGTATAAACCCTAGCGCAACCTAAAAGACGAAATCATCGAAGTGTTTGACGAAATGCCACAACCAAAACACATAAAAATTCATGAAAAATGCAATGTTCCTGTCATCCTGGCTTGGGAACATTACAGTGGTATCAAAGCGTTGATCCTCCCTGCCAGTGGGGATTAGCGCATTCAGAACTATAGGAGAATTGAATATTGCACATTTTGCTAGAGGGATTGTTGACTGTGAGAGGGAATATCAAACCCTTGATAAGCTTCTCAGGAGTATAATAACATTCCATCAGTTTGTATCCTTTAAAAATCCTAGTTGGAGCAAAGATGAGGTTACACATTGGGTCAAAATATCAGAAGAAAATACAGCCAAAGGAGCTAGATGGAAGGAAGAATAGATTATTCCTACACCCATCAGGAGCAAGCAACTTTGCTACAGCTGCAAAGTGCCTTGGGAACCAAATATAGATGTAGGGGTAAAGGTAAGAGGCACATTGTTGAGGTGCACTATGACAGTGAGGGTGAGGAGATACATGGGGATGCAACCATAGATTCATATTTAGAGCAGTTCGAGGAGACTAGTGACTCTTGCACACTTGTAGAGGCTAGTGACTCTTGAACGCTTGGGGAGGATAGTGACCCTTGCGCATTAGAGGGACAGTCGGATGGACAAGATGATAGCACCTGTGCTTTAGCAGTCATATCACATAGTGTTGATGACCTGACACTTCAGCAGAGTGGTGACACTAGTGGAGATTCACATGTGTTAGCACTTAGACAGGATGAGCTTCCTATGATGACCGTGACACATTTGTCATCTTTTCAGACACCCATGATAGCCACGACACATAAGGATATCAATGGAATTTCCTATATGATGGAGGAGCCTTGTGTGAGGGATGCACACCAAGGACATATGGATCCACAAACCCAGGAGGAGAGACATGACTTGCAGACAGTTGACCTTACACATACGTATCAGTATGAGGATAGTGAGTCATTTCTTTTGGAGACTCCATTGTTTGATCAGGTTGGGGAGACTGACAATTTGATGGGACACTTACTTCCAGGACCGGTCTGCAGTGATGAGGATGTACTCCTTATTGGTCGGGATGACCATAGCACGTGTCTGGACACATCTGTATGGGATCCAGTCACAGATGATAGTAGTAGGGTGAGTGCACAAGAGGATACAGCTGCCCATACAGGATACAGTGAGATTCGGATGGGGGTAGCAATGGGTGATGGTGTGCAGTGGTATACAGGAGGACCCAGTGGCACAGTGGACAGAGGGCAGTTCAATACCTTATCTTTTGCAGAGAGTGTTGTTGGGGATTCCAGGGTGGACACTAGCAGTGAGGGGCGTGAGGTAGCACCTCAGCAGGACTGTGATCAGGAGTCTCGATACTTGGCAGGGCAGTTGAGAGTCAGTGAGGACATGATCATGGCAGCCACTAGGCGCATTGATGACACACATGCATTAGTGGTGATTGTTGTTGGAGGGAATCAATGGCACATGATAGTTCAAACGGGGGATTTTCCATGGATGACTTTCATACTCTCAAGGAGGGAATGACTATGATGAGGGCCGACTACCAGCAATTGTTGATGGACAAGGACTACCTATTGGGGGTTGGCAAGATGTATCACAGGGCCCTAAGGGAGCAGGAGTTGGAGGTGGACAGACTCACTCATGAGTTGGAGAGCACACGAGGATTCTTGAAAGGTACACGGGCAGCCCTTCAAGAATCAGAGTCTCGATCAGAGGAGATCAGACAGAGATCCACTACATCTATCTTAGCAGAGAGTCAGATATATCCTTCAGCCACATTGCTAGAGGATGTAGGTGATTTAGCAGAGGAGCACCAGTTGATGGAGGAGCATGAGGAGTACCCAGGATCACTGATGAGAGGGAGAGATACGATCCGGAGATATAGGAGTATGTCCATGTGTCATAGGAGCTACCCTCCACGAGGATCTTTGAGACAGTCGAGCACTCATGCGCATGGGGATTCCAGAGCCAGGGGCAGTTATGAGGACACTTCCATTTGTGTTCCAAGATTGGTTGACCTTCATGTCGAGGTTGACCCAATAGTACACCCAGGATCCATGATGTTGCAGGAGTATACAGGAGATTACATGAGTATGCAGGAGCATATAATGGTGAGTGATAGTTCACAGAGACATGCAGAGGTGTACAATGGGATTTAGAGAGACGCATTGGATTGCAAGGAGGAGACATACTTAGTAGCGCATGGAGATTCCTCTCCCTTGCAGCAGTGGATAGATCTCGGAGATCACCTTCACAGTATCAGCAGTTGCATGAGTGATGACGGATGGAGAGTGGTTGACTAGCAGTTTGAGCAGTTACCCCCAATTGTACCTGTTGATTGGGGTTCAGTGATGACTACAGGCGAGTATTTACCATGGGTACCGGTGGACGAGCAGTTGGTTGAATCCCTGGGATTGACCAAAGCATATGATACTTTCCAGTCCTACAGTCGGTTACAGATGTTTTTGTTAGCCTTTCCCGACACTTTCATCATTGACAGTAGCATAGGGGGTGATAGACAGGGACAAGGAACATGGAGAGTTGATAGGTCGGGACCACCTGACAGGATTGCTTTTATTACATACAGCAGGATAGGGGTGGATCATCAGAGACAAACAATTGAGATCTTGGGCGTGATGGTGAGCATCTTAGGCCATGGGATAGCAGACATCTCAGAGGGTGACACAAATCCAAATTCTCATGGGGATGAGCATGGGGGGCTTCCAACAGTTATCAGTATGACACATGAGTAGTTAGGGGGGATTGGAAGTGATGAACTTCCAAGTTTTCAATGGGATCCGGGAGTCCATTTGGTTAGTAGGTTGTTTCACCTTATGATGGCCCAGGTTGCGCCAGAGAGCAACATATTGCACTCTGGAAGGGTTTTGAGAGGGCTTGCAGGGGCTTGTCCTATGGAATGAGACAGACTCGCCCTTTTCATACTCATGATGGAGTATGGAGATGGTTGGGAAGATGTTACTTCCACAGAGATACCTTTACAGGTGCAGCATCTTGACAGCAGGTCTAGTTTCCACAGGTATTTCAGCATGAGGACCCAAGAGTGGGGGGTCCAGTATGTATACGATGAGCAGACAATCATGATCTGAGTAGTGTAGCGTCAGCATGGTGATCTTTGGGAGAGACTAGAATGGGACCCGGGAATTGCAGGGCTGAGCATTTCATTGATTGATGGAGACGAGTGGACCCTTGCAGGGGAAAGTTATTTTGACTTTCCATTGAGCTTCAGTATTGAGGGGAGCACGTCACTTGAGAGTGATTCATTGAGGTCTTGCAGTACCTCACTAGGGCAGCAGCATGTACAGCTGATGGAGAGCGTGTTGGTCATGGTATGGACTTGGAGGATAGACTTGTTATCGCACAATTTGTAGGAAGGGTTTAGGTTAGCTTGAGTCAAGGCTTCAAACTGGCGTAACAGGAGCTTCCCCACCCACTGTCACCTCGATGGGGAGCTCTTTCTATTTAGGATGGCTGGTCCAAGGGAGACGTCCCTATGTAATCTAGTTTTCTGAAGGGCTAAAGGTTTAATGGATCAAGGTATGAGATTCCCTTCCACAGATTACTGCCAAAAATGAGATAGTCAAAGGAGATCTTCCACTGAATGGCACCTATTTGCGAGACAAGACAAATAACTATAGAATGTGCTGCAGTGGTTAGTACTTCAAATTGTAAATGACTATCTTTAACATATACATATATGAGCAATGATTAGATGTAATTATTGACGAAGTCAATGATTACTAAACAAAGATAAATGACTTATATCACTTATTCAATAAATACAAAAAGATAATGGCATTCAATGTATGAAATCAGATCCTTTATATTATCACAATGCAATATCTGCTCATATATAAATATGTTTGTTGCGTCACAATTGCAGAATGGAGGTGACGTCAGCCCTATTTCAGCAAGGCAAACAA
>WSFP011498607.1:0-14078 GCA_009831015.1 Picea engelmannii
ATGAAGAAGAAGATATCTCTTGAGATTCAGAGTATCTCATATGAATATTGATTGAAAGGAGCAGAAGGCTCCAAAGATGGTCGAACATTAGAATGGGAAGCAGATCTTGTTTTAGACTTGGTATTCAACACCAAGTATACCCTATAAGAGATGATGAAGTCCTTGTAGACTTAGAATAAATTGAGAGTAATCCTGATCTCAGAAAGGATCAGATGAAGAGACAACTCCCAGGACTGGGAGACAGATGTCGTGAGAAGACTATGCCGAGAGACTTATTGAATAAATAGTTCTAGTATTTATGAAGACAACCAGAACAACCATGATTCATACATAGTATGAGATGCAGGGGGAGAAATCCCCATATTGAAAATTGAGTGGCAATTGGTGCAGTACATTAGTTGGGTCATGGAGACATGACTACAATGAAAGATAGAGTTACCTCCATGAAAGAAGAAGAGCTATATTCAGTATTTGTTATTGAGCCACCCTCATTTTTAGATGAAGTTGTTGTCATTATAGAAGAAGAGGAGTTACTCTCAGATTTTAGCATCCACAGTGAGGATGAAGCAATCATTCTTAGTCGTAGAGTAGGTGTAGGTGCAGAGTCCCAGTTCCAAAAGGAACAGTTGCAGAGAGAGTAGAGGACATAATCCCAAACAATGAGAACAAATAAGTGCTTTGCAGAAAACACATAGAATGAGCACATGATTGTGAAAATTGAGTTGCAGCTGAGCAAGTGTACCAGATTGGTACAATGTAATGAGAAAAATTGATTTGAATATTGAATATAGAAAGACTCATGTCTGTCAGTTGAGGAAGGATCTATACATGTTAAGGCAAGCTCCTAGAGCTTGATATTGCAAAGGACAGACAGTTTTCTGACAAGCTTGGGATTTACCAAGAGTAAAGTTGATTCTAACCTCTATTTCAAGGTTATGAATGATGAGTCGATGATATTTCTGTTGTATGTGGATGAATTATTGATCCATGTGGATATCGGTGGCCACCCACCTTTTCCAACTGGTTCAAAACAGCTTTCTGACATTTTTGGCAATTTACTATTTTTAGCAGTTTTTACTTTCGGGGCCATTTTGAGGGCCCAAATGAAGGTTTTTTAGTATTGAGCTCCTCAATGATATCCAAAGGCATGATTGGTCCCCCAAAATGAATCTCCTCGATGATACCTTTCCAACGGGCTATCACATGCCTAAAACGGAGATCGTATGCAAAAGTTATGACCCCGGGAAGTTGATGTACTAGCTTACCCAAACGGGGCCCACATGACTTTTGGCGCTTCATCTCCTAGGGTTAGGTTTTTGGATGTCTAGGGTTTTTGGAATTCTTGATTATTGTAAAAATGCCTTCAGAGCCTCATTGTAACCATCTTCTTTCGAATGTGCGATGTCGTCACATCTCTTCTCAGAGATAAGTCGCCACCATTCCAACAAGCTTGTTTCCGCTGCATTTTACAGTTTCAGCTTATTTCGTTATCGAATAGAAAACCAGTTTTACTGTATCTCTGTTATTTTTTGTTAAGCACCTGTTAATAATCTGTATTCATTTTGTTCTTCTCATAAAATCTGGATCTCTTATTCTTAACTGGAGAAGAAAAACTCATCACCGAATGTAAAAAGAAGCTCGCTTCAGAATTTGTGATGAAAGACCTTGGCCTAATGCATTATTTCTTAGGTCTTGAGGTATGGTAGAGCCCAGAGAGAATATTCCTTAACCAAGGGAAGTATTAAGTTGAAATCATGAAGAGATTTGACATGTTGGAGTGCAATTCCATGAATACACCCATGGAAACGAAGCTGAAGCTTCTAGTCGACACTTCGTCAGAATTGATTGATGCCACATTGTATAGACAAATCATTGGATCATTGATGTATCTAACGAACACCAGACCAGATATTTGTTTTGTCGTGAACACTTTAAGTCAGTTTCTGGTAGAACCCAAACATGTTCACCTAGTTGTTGCAAAACATGTGATGAGGTACCTTAAGGTTACATTAGATTATGGTCTCGGTTATGATGGAGATCATAATTTCATAGTGAGTGGGTAAACTGATTCAGATTGGGCTAGAAGTGTCTCTGACAATAAGATCACTTCAGGATGTTGTTTTAGTTTTGGATCAGCCATGATCTCATGGCAGAGTAAGGAGCAATCAAGCATTTCTCTCAGTACAACGAAAGCAGAATACATTATTGTGTGTTCTGCCAATTGTGAAGCCATATGGCTTTGTAAGTTATTGACTGGTCTATTTGACCTAGAGATGGAAGCAACCACGATCCTATGTGATTACAAGAGTTGCATAAAGATGACAAAGAATCCTGTATTTCATGACAAGTCAAAACACATAGAGATTTGATACCATTACATCCATGTTGTACTTTCCCCTACACTAACCCTATGCTTTTTCCTACAGATGTGACCTTGATGTTGTACCCCCATCTGTTGTGTGGTTTGATCCCTCATTGTCACTTGTAATCGGGTGTTGGCCATGAATATTCTTCCTAGATTCATTGTGCCCACCTATTGGCCTTGCACCGCTCCTCTCGATGTGACCTTTCATACTTAAGCTGTCGTCACGATCTTTTGTCGCTAGTTGTATGCAGTCCATTCTAAATGACCGTTTGGGATGTTGCTCCAGGTGGTGTCTAACCCTGATCCTTCCTTGCTGACCCCTTCATTAGAAATTATGTCTTCCAGGCCATTCGCTGACCTGCGTACCCAGCGCAACTCCACTGTGTTCATCTTTTGCAGATGTTCCTGGATTTTTTGCAGGGAGTGTGCCAAATGTCGGTGTCTCTAAACTTTTCCCACTTTGGTGCCATTTTGGAGTCTCTTCACTATTTTCATTATGAGAGTGGATTCACCTTCCATGATAGTGTTTGTCATCCTTTCACAGCTTAGAATCTCAAGGCCAATCTCTAGGGCTCCAAATTTCGTTGCATTGTTAGTTGACTTTCCCATACTCCCAGCATACAGTCGAATTATGTTGTTGCCACTATCCCTAACTACCCTTCCCATTCCTGTCATGCATGGGTTTCCTTTTGTCGCCCCATCAAAATTCAACTTGAGGGACCCTGCTAGAGTTGTGGTGGTCATCCTATTTGTGTGCGGTTGCCCCCGTCTTTTAGGTGAAAAGCTTATAGGACTCTAGAGTCTCGACCTGCGAGTTGTGCTTTCCCATTCTTGCAGTTGCAGCTCTGCACCATTTCTCTTGTCATGGAGATTATTTTTTCTTTGATTTTCCCTTTCAGAAGGCTTTCATTCTTGAATATGCGTCGATTCCTTTCTTTCCATATTGTCCATATTATCATCCCCAGAATGAGAGTCCAACATAGATTCACCTCTTCATTTTTGTTGTAACTCTCATTCCAGTTGTTGATGGATGCGCAAATGTTACCTCGGGTCTTATTGGACTGTCAAAAAATACATGTCGCCCAGTCCCAGATCTCTGTTGTGTAGGTATAATCATCAAGGAGATGGTTCATTGTTTATTCCTTAGCTTGATAGAGGTGGCACTGTGATGGGCCTATGAAGCCCCTTTTCCTTAGGTTTTCCCGAGTTAGAATTAGGTTGTGAAGTACTAACCATTTGAAAATTTTTATTTTTGGCCACTAGGGGTTGCTCTAGAGCTTATCCCATAGTTGTGTTGGGTCTTCTTGGTCTTGGTCCATGATGTAATGTTGGGCTTCCTTCAAGTTGAATTCCTTGCCATTTTTTCGTCCGCATCTTAATTGGTCTTCTTCTTCCAAGACTACAATTTTCCTTTTCCCCAGTTCCTCCTCCACCTCTTTCGCGATTGTTGTGGTCCGATCTCTAGTTTGGGAATTGAGATTGTCCCAAATTCTCCATCTGTTTCGATCTATTTCCTACTTCCAATAGTGGTGGACTTTGGTTTTTCCTTGCCCGATCATGTCCTATTGGATTTCCTCCTTGTCAGGATTTCCCATTTTGGGTTCCTGTTGCCAGGCATCCTCCTAGAATCTTGTTGTTTTACCATTCCTTACTTCCCAGAAGTTCTGTGTCTGGACCTAGGTTTTGTTGCGCCAAGCTAGGTTCCAGATGGTTGAACCCTCCCTAGTGCCCATAAAATGAATTTGGTCCCAGTCGTTTATGTCCAGGCTATACTTGGCCTTCCAGAGGGTTTCCCACGGGGTAGAAATTTCTTTAACCCATTGCCACCAGAGTTTCACCCCATAGGCTTCATTGGTTACTTGTGGGTCTTGTAGCCCCAGTCCTCCTTTGCATTTTGGCTTGAAAACCTTATCCCAAGCCACCAGGGCCCATTTTTTCTTTATTTCCACTCCTCGCCATAGGAAGTCCCTTTGGATGGTCCTTTTTTTTTGTAGTATTCCTTTGCGGGTGGGAAATACGGACATCATATAGGTTGGAATTGCTTGCAGAACTGTCTTGGTTAGTACAAGTCTCCCTACAAGGTTGAGGGATATGTACGTCTAGTTTTTCACCCTCTCATGTAGCTTGATGAGCACTCCTTCCTAAGTTTCTATTTTTTATGCTCTATCCGTCAGGGGAATGCCCAAGTATTTAGTTGGGAGATTTTTGCGCTCAAAGCCCAAAATATTTGCCAGGTTCCTTTGGATTGCAGGGTTGGTGTTGAAAAAGTAGATCATCGATTTGGAATGGTTGATCTCGGCTCCTGAGGCTTCCCCAAACTCTTCTAAGATTCTTTTGAAAGTCGTTGCTTCCTTAACCGTGGGTATGCCATGGAGTAAGGTGTCATCCACGAACTGTTGGTGTGTGGAAGTAGGGCAGTTTTCAAAAGGTTTGAGGCCTGTTATTTCTCCTGTTCTTGTTGCACTTTTTATGCTTCGACTCAGACCTTCCATCATTAAGATGAACAGGAAGGGGGATAGTGGGTCTCCTTGTCTGATGCCTCTAGTGGGATAGAAGGTTTTGGCTGGGGCTCAATTTATCAAGAGAAAGTAACGTGTCGTTGAGACTAGGTTGATAATCCAGTTGATCCAGTGTTGGGTGAAACCAAAAGTTTCCAGAGTCTTAACCATGCAGTGCCAGCTAATTTTGTCATAGGCTTTCACTAGGTCAAGTTGTATTATCATCCCCCCTGTCCTATGGATTTTCAAGGTGTGGATTAGCTCATGGGCATGGATGATGTTGTCCATGATTTTTCATCCTTCCACAAAACTCGCATGTTCTTGTGAAATCAGTGTAGGTAGGAGGGGTTTCAATATATTGGCTATGACTTTGGATAATATCTTGTAAACCACATTGCATAAATCTATGGTTATGTAGTGGTCAGGGGTCCTTGCTTCATTTTCTTTGGGGATTAGAGTAATAATTATGGAATTTAATGCTTTTAGGATGGAGGTAGACCATCTAGAGTCCTCCACCACCCTATAAACATCGTGTTTGACCACTTCCCAGTAGGCTTTGAAGAATTCCACTGTGAAACCATCTGGACCTGGGGCTTTCCCATTGGGCATCTCCTAGATCACTTGATCAATTTCCTCCTTAGCTATGGGTTTGTTTAGGTTGTTATTTTTTTCCTTGGTGACTAGACGTAGGATGTGTTGTGTTATCCTTTGGATGGCATTTCTTCGGTCTTTGTTTGGTTTCTGGGCTATCCCATGGAAGTGACTTACCAGGGTATTTTCAATCTCCTTGTGGGATTCTTGCACGATCCCATCCTGATCCTTCATTTTCAGGATTTTGTTGTGGGCTCCTCTGGCAATGGTTGTTCTATGAAAAAACTTGGTTTTCCTCTCTCCTTCCTTTATCCATATGATTCGGGACTTTTGGCGCCATAGAATTTCTTCCTACTAGCATCTTCCTTCCCATTCCTGGTTCATTTGGATCTCTTCCTTTTTTCGATCCTTTGTATAGCCCTCCGCTATGAAAACTTCCTGGAGCCTTTTCATTCTTTCTTCAATATTTTTCTTCTCTTGGTTTATGTTGCCAAAAATTTCCTTGTTCCACTCCCTGAGCTTATATTTGATGTACTTTAGTTTCTTATAGAGTTTGAAAATCCTTGTCCCTTTCTCTAATTGTTCCTCCCACCACCATTGCTTGATGTTCTCCTTGAAGGTGGGGTGTTCAATCCACAATTTCTCAAATCTGAATGGTCTATTCTTTGGGGTGGTTGGGAATTCTGCTTCCAGTTGGACTGGTCAGTGATCAGAACCCCCATAGGGAAGGATGTTGCAATCTAAGGTCAACCCCTACATAATGATAGATTCCAACACCAAGAATCTGTCTAGTCTTGTTGCAACCTGATGTTGATTTATCTGTTTATTATTCCAAGTGAAATGTCTATTATTGGTTCTAATGTCCACCATCTCCGTTGTGTCTGTGAAAGTTGAGAATTATTCTGCATCTCTATCCAATCTTCTAGTGCCTCCTTTTTTCTTTGCAAGTGATGTGATGATGTTGAAGTCCCCTACCAAGATCCAATGGAGGTTGCTAGAGTGGGATTTTAGGTCTTCTAGGTCTAGAATCATTCTTCTCTTTTCCTCTAGCATCTGGGGTCCATACACATTAGTGCATAGAATCATCTATGTATTCCCAATGATTTGCATGTTAACCAAAAGTGTGTGTATGGTAGCCTCGCTTGCTATTAGGTTCATCACTTGTGAGTTCCACAAGGTAAGGATACCTCCTGCCATATGTTGTCCTTCGAAAACCAACATATGGTACTTGCTCCATTGTTTTGATGATTGTTTCCATTCTTTCTACAGTTCATTTTGTCTCTTGGATGAAACAGAGGTCTGGTTGTTCATTCCTAGGTCTATTTCTAAGAATTCTTTGCTTTCGTGGGTTGTTTAGGCCTCTTATATTCCATGTTATAATCTTCATTTAAACATGTGGGGGGGAGTTGAGAAAGATCTTTTTGATCTTACCTGAGTTTATTAGTAGAGATTCTAGTTCATGTAGGGCTACGATGTTCGATTTCCTTCCTTTTTTCCTTCTCGTCTGCTTGGGTGAGAGTTGTGGTTGTCCTTCACCTACTTTGATTCCTAGGTGTCCTATCTCCCCGTGTGTTTGCTTGAGTCCTCTGGGTTTGGCTTCCTCCCTTAGGAAGAATAGGCATTGGATGTGGTCTAGTTTCTTCACTAGTACATTGTCTACACCCTGCCTTTTCCATTGCTCAAGTATGTTCGGGAGATCGATCCCTTCCCTTTCCACAATGTCTCTGAGATCAATATATTATGTTCCTACCTCGCTTGGATTCATTTCTGCATCTTTGTCTGCCTCCTACATGGGGGCGGGGGTATCTCTTTTTTCTCCATCCATAGGAGTTGTGATACCCCCCTGTCCCATCTCCTTTCTTGAGCTATATGTATCCTCATTTGTTGCTTGTTCCCTGGATTCTTTAGCTTTTGTATTTTCCTTTCTTCCTTCCTCCCCTTTGTTGATCTTGTCCTGTCCTTTTGTTTTATTCCTGGCCTTTGGATTTCTCCCTATTGGGGTTTTACTTTGTTTCTTTTTAGTTCTATTTCTATGGTTTGGTTTTATAAACCCATCATCATCCTGTTGTAGTTTGGTGTTTTTCGCTTCTTCTTTTTTCAATGATCGAACATTCTCTAATTAGGTGTCCATGTTCGTGACATATTCTTGGTATGAAGGGGATCTTCTCATAGTCAATGTTTTGTATCCATTCCTCATCCTCGAATTCCAGGATTATGGCTTCTGGGAGTGCCCCCGACACATCCATCTCTATGCAGATTATTTCATAGGATGTGTATCATCCTTTTAGGGTTTCTTCTGATGTCTTCATGTATTTTCCCAGTTTGTTCCTTATTTCTCCAAAGGTGGAAGGTAGCCATTAATATAATGGCAAGGAGTAAAGTCTCAGCCATACAAGTACATTTTTTAAATTTTCTTTCTTTGGGGAAAAGTTTTCCTTCTACGGGTGCATGTACAGTCTTGTTGAGGCTTGGAAGTATGGCCCCCCCTCAAATATCTTATCCCTATCTTCTAGGTTCATGAAAACTACTGTAAAGAAGCCTTTCGAGCCCAGGTGTAGATCCACTTCTCCACTTGGTTTCCATTGATATTTAATCCAATTGTGCAACATTATTTCTGTGGGCCACAAACTCATAAACTTGTAGATTAGTGCATGTGTCTTCATCTGGTCCTTTTAGAGTTGTGTTTGTTGATCGTCCAGTATTACCTTGGGTATCATTTTTGTCTTTGGTTTACATGGGTTGTGCCCTTCTTCCCCATTGGGGCTCACTTTTTCTTTAGTATCATTCTGAGTTTCTCTGGCTTCTTCCCCCATGCCATCGCTTTTCATCTGGTTGCTTTTCAGACTCTTTTCTATTTTTGATCTTGAGGTGCTTGTAATTGGTGCCTTGAAAACTATGCCTCGTGGGCCTTTCCCTCTGTCTACTACTACCTGATTGAATTAGTGGGTTCGATTACCGCCCCCCTTGGTACTTATGTTGTCCTCTGTTGTGGTTGTGACTACCAAACCCTAGCTTGTCATTGCTCCGTAAATATATTATGTATTACTTGCAGTAGCATCCGACATTAATTATGAATATTTTCATACATTGTTAAGCTTATTACATTTGGGATATTATTATTGATTTCTTCCATAAAGAATTATTCTAGAGCATTACATTAGTGATTTTTCAAACTTTGAGTCTAAAGCATGAGATTTCAAAGGTAACGTACATCAAACTATGTTTTAAGTTGTAATGAAGTAATCATGTAAAGTTCTTTGATGACCTATTCATTTTAATTTTTTTCATCCTGCAAAGTCATAGCCAATTCTAGGTTCACATCATTTCAAAAGGAAGGCAAAATATTTGTTGAAAGAAGACTCCAAACCTTGTAGATACAAATATTTACATACATATTTATCTTTTTTTCTTGAATGATATGATGTGTTTGACAAGTACATTTGTATATAACAACTTGAATATATGTATATAAGAATCTGTATATAATGGTTTCATTAGAATATTTGTTGGTATTTTCTATTGCATGCATTTAAATTAAGAAGAAGATTCTTCCATGTATCAAGAAAGAGGAGTACCACCTCTATAAAAATGCAAGAGGATTTATCCACATGATGTTATCTTAAAGACCTTAAAACAATCTTTTAGATCAATAGGTATTTGAGTTAATTATATAAAGAAATATCTTATAGTATAAGACAATGAAGATGTTTCCCATAAGGTTGAATATAGGTAGGTATAAAATGGATTGATTGGTCATATGAAACAGAGTACACCTGGAGTAGTGAGGACAAAGGATGGACATGGCATGTTCAAGTAGATAGACTAGATTTGAATAAAATGACATTGAGGATGACTATGTAAATGTGAAGGACATTCATCCAACACAAGATGGAGAATGAAGTTGTATTATGAAGTTTTCATGGGAGAACACTAATTTGAATATTTTTGAATAATGGATCAAATAATAAAAGATGAAACCAACATGTCGTTTGAGTGAAGAAGATGCATTCCAAATGAATACAAGAAGTGATGAAGAGACACAATGTCCTTGGAGAAGGTACACATTACATATCTTGATGATATAATGGTTGTTGACATCTTTGTGAGTAAACAAGTTGTATATAATATGAAGTAGAGGACAAAGACATTATTGATATGGATATTATCAATAGTGTAACAGAGAATATATGAATCAAAGAAGGTTATAGCTGAACACATTGTGTTCAAAAAGTTGAAGAAGTTGCAATAGAAATTGTATGTGCATGGTCTCTATGCATGTGTACCAATGAACCAAATTACAATTTCTGTTGAAGATCAAGTTGGAGATGTAATTATCAAAAAGAATGTAGTAAAAGTGATGATGATGAAGAAGATGTGGTTACAATAGCAGGAGAATGTATATGTAGAAGAGCAGTAGCAAGTTGAAGATTATTGCAACAAAGGAATGGTTACAATAGAGAGAAAGAAGAATGAGGACATGCTTGATTAGCAATCATTGATTATTGAGTATAACGGGGAGGATGGAGAGGTAGTCAGCCATGCTAAACATGACCATTTGAAGACAGTAAGCCCCATTGGGCTTGGACTATAGAAAAAGGAAATAAGCACCATTGAAATTGATCAATATGACATCATAAGCATCATGGATATGGAGCAAATTGAAGTATAAAACGCATTGGAGATTGAATTACAAATTTGAGAGAAATATTAAATTATAGTAGATGCATGCCACAAATGATAGAGTTTAAGAAAGAGGTGAAGAGAAATAGGAAAAGAAAGAATATGTCCATTTAGTCACTCAAGATCCATTGATAATGATGCTCAATTCTTCTAACCAAGGGATTTTGATGAAAGAGAATCCCTAGAGTTTAGGAAATCCTACATATCCAAAGAGAAATTTCAAGATTTTGTAGTTTGTCACAATTTTTTAGATTTCCAGTGCATAGATATTGGTCTAGTGTTTTTGTTTGCACACTCACATTCCTTGGAATCAAATTATAAATTTTGGATATGTGCAGTAGGAGGAGGAATTTATCTATGTAAACATCAAATTTCAAAAAAAGATAATGAGTTTTGACCCTACACCCAAGCCCAAAACCAACTTGTAGAGAAATTCTTGCACAGACAATAAGTTAGAATTTTGATTAGCACATGATCATAGTTTGGAATCAAGGTTTTGAAATTTGGATAAGTATTCAAGGAAAAATATTTCTACATTCTCACCAATTTTAATCAGATGTTGAACAAGTGTCAAAAACCAGTGCATAGTAATTTCTAGATTTTATTTATGTGCTAACCAAGGCATGGTATTTTTATCAGCACGCTCTCATGCTTTGGAACCAAGGTCAGAATTGGATATGTTGTAGAGGACACATTCATATATATTCTCACCAAAATTAATAAAAAAATTATTGGGTTTAAGTGTTGCACCCGATTTAGGGATCATGCATGGAATTTTCCAGAAATAGGGGTTCAATGTTTTTCCTTGCTTGCAGCTAATTTCTAGAATCAAACTCTAGAATTTTTAAAGGATGTAGAGGACATCTTCCTCTACCTTCCCTCAAAACTTGAGCAAAATATATTTATTTTAAGTGGTTCAATAAATTCAAACAAAAAGCATGAAAAGAGTAATCTATGATTTTTGCCACTTGCATGTTTTCCTAAATTGGATTTGAATATTAAAGCTTTGAATTATGGACTATACCTAGAAGGTCGAGAAATAATAATTAGTTGATATTATTCAAATTATGTAATTTTTTGAGCTACCTAATAGAATCAAAACTCTTGGGAGCCAAATAGTCACTTACTCATAGCTTAAATCTTTGAAGCCTTGATGTGATTGGGGTCTTTATCTCTTCTTTGTTTGGTCTTCTATAGTTGTTGGTAGAGTTGTTTGATCCAGAGACTTGTACATAAACTCTGTGAACGTAATGAAGCTTGGGAGCATTAGCCACTAATCCTAATAAATTTGTTGGAATTTTTCTACATGTTGTATGTTTACTCTCTCTCAACTATGTGTTGAATTGAATTATCTACTGAGTGTGGGTTTTTTTGCTTTTGTTGTATGATTTCGAACTACAACCCTCTAGGTACTACATCATATTACATTTTAAACTTATCATTGCATAATAGAGTATAACCTTATGATATTTGTAGTGGGATTTAAGAGTTGTTGTGTTAAATTGTCTAATGGAATATCTATGATAGTGTGTAGATCAACTCTTATTCTTAAACTATTCATGGGAGCTCTTACATCACTATTGTTATTGTAACAATGCCCTCTGGAAAACAGAATAATAAATATTGGTACATAAACATGTGATGGTAATAAAATGTCAATGGCATCCACATATAAGAGTACACAAATAATTTTCCTATTCTTAATATTTTATATCAAGCCATTTGCATGCGACAATTGTGTAGGTACAGGTTGATGGGTGAAAAAAGGTAGGGTGGAACTTGAATATTATCTCAAGTTTGACCTTGAATCAAGTTGGAACAAAGCTTCTTCCCCTAAGACTAAGGCCCCTATATATCTCTAAGGATACACTAAGCTTGACTCTAGAACTTTCCAAAAGGAAAGCCATTGTTTGGATCTAGCTATTGGAAGAGAAGTTTACTTCCAATATCAATAATTTTTCAAGATTATGGCTACACCATATCTGAAAAAAGGGTGCCAAAGAAGCCATAATAATGTTGGAAAATATGATCTTTCCTAGAATCAATCATGGAAATATGATCCCATTTCATAATGGTATCAAATTAAGGAAATGTTTTATCATTCTAAGGTAGGAAATTACAAGGATGCATGTAACATCCCTGGCCATCAACCCCACTATCGGGAAATGCTACTACGCGGAACATTCCCATATATATATGCATATTAAATATATATATGCATATATATATGTGCATATTAAATCAAATTAACCAAACAATACAGAGTAATCACAGTATTTCTGCTAACATATAGAAATAATAGAATTAACAATAAATATCATTGCAACGGAATACATGATAATATTACAGGCATCATAGATATGCATTTTAATTGAAATGAAACACATAATGATACTTATCTTTGAAACTGTAGTAACTCCACCAACTACGTGCATAACTTCCACGAACCTCCGAGCCTTAAACCATGTTTCTCATCATGCTCAGTAGTGGGTCACCCCCGAGCTAGGACTAATCTCCACCCAAGGCAAGGGAATCCTAGACTAGGTTGAGGTTACAGGAAAACTGCACAGTGAAACCAGAAGGATTCTCTCCAGGAGCCTTCTTACGCCCACTACTCACGGACTCTCATTCCCCACATGCATGTTCCACCCAGGAGCATACATCTTCACAAGCACAATATATCGGTGCTTCACCTCCCTCTCTGGGTCTCGGCAACAGGCTGGAATAGGAATTCTCAGAGATTCATAGCTGGTGCTTGAATCTCTCTGGGAGAAAACTACTTCCCAGTAGACTCTCTCACTGGAGAGAGCTTCTCACAGGCCTGACAACCTGCCTCTTCAACAATGGGCCTGACAACCTGGTTCTTCAGCCACTTTCAACTCAATTCCAGCAAGGTACAAATGACAGCAACGGTAACTAGTCAACACCACTCAGGAAAAACAAAAGGTTGCAACCCAAGAACGATTTAGGTATGGACTCGGCTCTACAAGGGCAGATAAGTTGGGTTCACAGGACACATAGGAGACATGGCTCAGTCCATGGGTTTGCCACTAGTTTTTAGAGATGTGTGACAAGGAATCAACGAAGAGGTCGAAAACAGACTCTAACGGTTCAGATGGAGGATGTCTCGGCTTCTTAGAAAAACATAACAGGTTGGCCTCACGGTTTCGGGTTTCAGAGCTACGTGAGGTATGCAAAGATCAGACGCAAAGACCACACAGTTCAGACAGTGGACGCAAGAATGGAGGATGAACCCCCATCGTGGTTCAATTTTTGGGTTAAATTGCATGTGCCTGGGCCGACACATGTCGCCCATGAAGTTGCATGCACTCCATCAAGTATGTGTTCCCTTTTCCATGAACTTAGGATAAAAGTATACCTTTCACGCCACTTTGGAATAATAATAAATTATTATTTCAAGGACTTAAGCCTCTAATCTTAGCCTGTTAAGAACCAAATATCAATATAGCATAGAAAAACCTCAGAATAAGTACTCAACGCCTTGAAAAAGAGACAATTTCAGATAATAAGCCTCTTCGAGGGGGCAACCTCCTTTTACCCCACATAAATGTTCAAGTACCAAATGAGTCCAAATGAAAATGTCTCCTTGGTATATATAGGAGACTAGGAGGTATAATTACAACTAATGGAATAAAGCCGACATAAATAAAATAACATTACTAATGTAATATGCCCCAATTAAGGGGTAATGAACCAATATTAGGGCTTAACATGCCCCTTCCCTTGAGACAAGTGTTCTTCGCAACGCTTGAGTAACTATGGATGATTCTGTATAAAATACTCATCTTCCCGAGTGGAATCTTCAGCTGGTAGTTTCCTCCATTTAATGAGATACTCTGAAATGGATCTATTCCTCAGCTGGCGAATTCTTGTGTCAGTGATGGCTTCAGGCTCCAATATGATTTTTCCTTCCTCATCAAGTT
>WSFP011498608.1:0-14078 GCA_009831015.1 Picea engelmannii
CTTTATTTTCCCTAGGACATTCCCAAGATATGTGCCTTGTCTTTCCACAGGCATAACATCTTACTCCTCCCCCTCTTCTTCCTCTTCTTCTAGAAGAACTTCTTCCACCACCCTGTCTTCCTCGGGAACTTCCTTCTCTTTCTAAGTGACTGTGTGGTTTTTCAGCCTCATCTTTCGACTTATGTGCCTTGTCATGGGTAACTCCCTTACCTCTAGTTGGGGCTAGGATTTTACCTCTTCCTTGTTGGCTTTGCTTTCTGGCCAACTTCTCCTCTGCCTTCAGTGCAAACTGATAAGCATCCTCCATTGTCTTTACCGACATCATGTTGAGCTCATCCTAGATTTCATATCTCAGGCCATTCATATATCTGGAAACTTTTTCTTCATCTCTCTCCCTTTGTCTAGTTCTGATGTTCAACCTATAGAACTCCTCTATGTACTCCTTAACCGTCATCCCTTTCTGTCTCAGGTTCTTCATCTTCTTGAATAGATTGATTTGATAATCTTTGGGCATGAAATTAGCCTTCAACTTGGCTACCATTCTGTCCTAATTCTTTATCTTCTATTTTCCTTAGCTCCTCCTCTCAGCCTGCAGTTCATCCCACCACAATGCCACATGTCCTTTTAGCCTGGTTACAGCCTGTTTCACCTTTCTCTCTTCCTCGACATCTTCATAGTCGAAATGTTTGTCCATGGATCTTATCCAATCCAACAACTCTTCAGCATCTAAATTGCCTTCGTACATTGGGACCTATATCTTGGCTCTGCCTCCCAATCTAACAACTTCTCTTAGAAAGCGTTCTTCGACAACATCATCTCCTACAACTTCTTCGACTTCTACTGCTTCACTCTCTACATCGCTGATGTCTCCAACATCAGGTGCTCATCTCTACACTACCTCCATAACCTATAATCTTGCACGAAGTTCTTGGTGGCATTGTGTTGACTGTCTATCACACATAGAGTACAAATTTGAGTTCTTCTGTCTCCTCTCCTTTGCCTGCTGTCTGCAAGCAAAAATTCATCTCTGATACCACTTGGTGCAGACCCCCTTCTCTCCTAAGGGCTGCGTGACCTCCTGTCCAGGATCTTCGATTCTGGAGTTGGTTGACTCTCTAAAACCCCACTGGTCTTGTTCTGTGTTAAATACAAATCCTCTCGGCTCCCTGCCTAGAATTCTCAGCACTCACGACCTTCCCTTTCGTGCTCTGCGAAAGTCTCAGAGTATTGGGAGTTAGCGCATTTTCTCTCGGCCCCTCCTTCGATGTGACCTTGGGCGATGACCATGGGATTGCAGGCATGACAACAAGCGGTTTGAAGTCAAACTACTTTTCGGCCCGCAATTCTCCTCGAGCCTCCACATGTCCACTTAGCGAAACCATAGTATGGATTGAGGCCCACCCTTGACTTTTTAAATTCCACTCAACTCCCGTCCTTGCAATGCGAGATGAACATCAATCTCACAATCTTGATGGTGCTTTCAAACAGATGATTGATATCTATTCCTCAGAATCAATGGTTCAAACTTACTCCTCCCTAATTGACGACTGTGGTCGAATTAGAATTCTGGATTCCAGAATTCTCAAGTTTCAAACCTTGTTTTCCTCTACAAGGAAATATTTCGGAACGGAAGATCTGCTGACACCTATCCCCTTGAATCAATGACTGTGATCTCTGTGGCTCTCTGGACTTTGGGGTTTTGAAATCTCAAACCTCGCCTCCTTCTGTACTTCAATCTCCCAGAGCGGGTGATTTGAAGACACCTGTCCTCACAATCAATGATCCAACTTCTACCCTGGGTGTTTGATCTTTCAACCTAGATCAACAGTCCTAAGATCCTCCCCTCGATCAACGATCGAGATCTCCTTCGGGTTCTGGACTTCGTAGATTTCAAATCTCAAACTTCACCCTTTCCCCAATGTTTTTATCTGAAGGTTTTGATCGACTGACACGTGTCCCCCCCCTGAATCAACGACTGAAGACTATTTCGGGTCTATACTAGGAGTACATGGATTCACGCCATGTCTCCCCTGAATATGACAGCTAGAGATCACTTTAGGACTTTACCCGGAGCTCACAGATATTCTCCATGTCTCCTCCAGATCCAATGGCTCAGGTTCACTTTGGGTCTTTGAGGTTCGACGACCTCAGTTCTCAAACTGAATAATTCCATGGAAAATGTCTCAGAGCTAACGATCTGCTAACAAGTGTCCTCTGACAGATCGACGACTCTCGGATCTCCGACACTCCGCACTTCAGGAATATCAAGTTTCAAAATTGATTCCTCTTGGGCTCACGATATCCGATGGTTCAGATTCTCCTTGGTGATCCAATGTCAGAAGTTCACCTTAGATGATCTGACGGCTGGCGATAGAGATTCCACTTTGGAAATCTGGAACTCTGGACTTCAGAAGTTTCAAGTCTCAAATCTTGGTGGGTTCTCTCCTCTATGTATATGAAGCATTAAAGCTCGCATACCTTATCTTCAACTAGACGGCTGTGGATCCTTACACTGTGATCCAATGATCGATGTCGCTCCTCCTCCTGAGATTCTGATTTCTCTGAATTATGAGCCTTTCTAAGTGTTCGAAGGTTTCAAACCTTTGCTCCTCCGACAATTTCGTTTCTTGGATCACGTTAACACTTATGAAAAGTGTTATTCTTCTTGATCTTGGTCTTGTGAAGACTTCAATTTCCCATGCAATCCGTGCACTCCATGGATTTGAATAACTCAGATCTGAAGGATTTGTCAAAGAGAAGTTCCTCTCGCCCTCCTGACATTCTTCTTTTGCTGGTTCCTCGACTTCTTACAAAGTCCCTTCGACGCTTAGTCGAACCTTGGATCTGTGCACTCCTTGCACCAGATCTTTACACAAGTTTTGAGTTTTTGCGGACGACTGTGCATGCCTTACACTAGTCTCTTTTCACTCCTTGCAAAGGGAAGTTTCGTGTTATCTCTTCTGAGCTTCAGAATCAAAACAGATTCCGTTAACGCACTCCTTGCGTTCTGTGTGCACACCTTGCACCACTTTAACAAAAGAGAAACAATTGAAAGTTATCATAACATTCACAGTTCCTTCTACTCATAACAAAATTCATTCATTCATCCATGAAATCACAATAACAGAGAATTGAAAAACAATGTCCGCACCATGCATTGGGTCAATTTTCCTCAGTTATATTCATAAGTGAAAAATGGCTGCAACTATCATTAGAGCAAAAACTAAAAAATCAGAAATCTCCTACTAACTTGCAGCTAGCCTCATTTCAGTGTACAAAACCTCTATTTATCTCAGAGGGTTCTTAGGGTTCCCCTCGACTACTTGGCTACTCCAAAAACTTAACCTAATGACTATCTTAGACCAATCGCATTCCAGAGCAGGAGTGGAAATTCCACTTCACTCGCAATCGATCAAGCGTGCTTCAAAGATTTTTCCGACACTGAGTTCAGACATGCTAATTGTTGGGTTCAGACGTGCTTCAAAATATTCGTTGAGGTTGCCAAAATTGAGGTTCCGAAAAGATTCCCATGCACTGAGTGCCTTCTCCGCATGCTTGCCAACGATGCTCCTGCATCACCCTAACTATTATAACCCATGATTTACAAAACACCTATAATTCCTAACCATTATATACCCTATCATCATTAACCCCATAATCATTATCCCCAATGATTCTATGACTCCAACTACAACACTTACTAACATAAATCTAACTTTTATAACCCTTTACCCCTTGATCTGAAAATGAAAAAGGTTTGTGTATAAAAATTTGCAAGTGGAAAATGTATGCGTCTTGGGCAATTGGATCAAGTTGCAAGCATATGAAAATATTGAGTTTTTACAACATAAAAAGTCCTAAACAACCATCAAAATAAACAAATAACATAGCAAAATGATAAAGGAATTCACCCCTCTCTTGGGCTACATCTCTTGGTCCATCTTCCAATGGAACATTTTCATTATATTCTCAAAGTGTTAAAAATAGTGCTTTACAATGCTCAAAATGCAAAATAGATGGCTCAAATGGCTCTAGAATGTACAAAAAACCCTAGCTGGGCTCTTTCTACACCTGGTTTGGCCAAAAATTGAAGAAAATACCCTTCCTAGACATTTTCCCCAATAACCTTCTGTCTCTTCTTGCCAAAATGAACCCACTGCGAAAAAACATTGTGGGAAGATTTGTCGCATTGTTAGAATGACTAGCACCTTTCCCAACAGAGATCCCGGTCGCATGGCCCCATGTGGCCAAGTGTTGGCTGAATTTGCACACCCGTTGGCCGGTCATCCACATCGTTGCACCCCTGGCCGTATGGTAAGTTTTGTAAGGCTGGTGTCCACGGGTGGGTGGGGCTTAGCCTCGACCCTTCCCCCCCCCAAACTAGCCGATAAGCAAATTCAAATAGAAAGTTTTCTGCTATAGGGTTAAGTTACACCTGTAGGAGGGTTGGTGGCCCAGCCTACACAAAGACTTTTCCCACTTTCAATAGGTCACGGGTTCGACCCCCCGCAGAGCCCAAACAAAATTTTAACAAACAATAAGGGGGTGCCACGTGGCGGCCCCTGGCTGGGCCATGTGGCACCCTTTGAATTGTCCATGTAAGATGACATGTGTCGACCACTGATTGGTCCATGTCATACCTCTACATGGTAAAATTGCCACATCATCCTGCCAAGTCACCTTGCCACGTCAGTTGTATGGTCAGCTACCATGTGGCCTGTACAGACTGTATGGGCTGTACAGTCAACAAATTTTGCATGTTTGGAAAGATGGATAGAACGTGATAACTCCCTCATACGAACTCTATTTGAGACCATTCAAGTTGCGTTGGGTTTGTGAGGATGAGATCTATGAAATGAATCCATTTTCCAGCAATTTAGAACACTTTGATTTTTGATCATTGTTTGATCCCCTGGATCACTCCTCCCCATTGGGAAGATTTTGGACCTCCAAAAGACTACTTTTAGTCAATCTATAGATGAGGGTACAATTCCCTCACCTTTCAAACCTAAATCCATTTAGCTTTGCTTGGATTTGTTCCTTTGATACCAACACGAAGGTACTCAACATTCCCTCGTTTTGAAGTTCTTAACTTTCTATCAAGGATTGTATCCTCATGCAATTCTAAAAGATATTCTAGCGAGAATTCATCTATTGAAGAAATATGAACATGCTCTCCTTGATCATCAATCAAAGGAGGCTCATACAATCTCAAATTCTCAACATTAACAACTGCATATATTTTCATATAAGGAGGGAAATCCAAACGGAAGGCATTGTTACCAATCTTTCCAAGAATCTTAAAAGGTCCATATCTGATTGGTTTCATCTTTTTACCTTCTCCTTTAAGCCTCTCTTTGCTAATGTAAAGCCAAATTTCATTTCCAACTTGGAAACTGTGATCAACACGATGCTTGTCATGTCTTGTCTTGTACTTGGCTTGGCTCTTTTCCAACTGTTCTTGTACCATTTGATGCACCAATTGAATTTGTTCAATAAACTTATTTTCTCTATCAATGTCATAATGACCATCAATAACAATACCCTTCCCAAAGTTAAAATCTAAAGGATATTTTGGCAACTAACCAAAACATGCCTCAAATGGATATGTTTGAGTCGATGAATGCTTAGCCCAATTATAAGCATGTTGAATGTAGTGTAGGTTCTCATCCCATAGCTTAGGATCTTTGCTGCAATAACCATGAAGAAGATGTACTATTGTTCTATTCACCACTTTTGTTTGACCATTAGTTTGTGGAAGAAATGTTGTGCTCTTTTTCAACTTGGTGTCCATGAGTTCCCATGAGCTTGACCAAAAGTTCCCAATAAATCTAGAATCTCGATCAGAAAATAATGGATTTGGGAAACCCAAAATGTACCCATACATGTTGAAATACAATTTTTGTCGTTTGTTTAGCTGTAACCTGCTTCTTACAAGGCATCAAAATACACATTTTGTTGAAACGATCAACCACAACATAAAGATAATCATGATTCATTTTTGACATAGGTAATCCTCCTACAAAGTCCATGGAAATGCTTTCCCAAGGACGAGAAGGAACCGAAAGTGGAGTATACAATCCTAACTTTCTATTGCTAGGCTTACTTGTAGCACATAAAGAACATCCTCTTACATATCGTGAAACACTTTCATTCATTTTAGGCCAATAGAAATACCTTTGAAAATTAGCCACCATCTTGCCTACACCAAAGTGGCCAGCAATAAGAGAAGAATGTGGTTCCCTGACGATGCTGACTCTTTCACCCTATGGAATACATAACTTTCCAACATGATACAAAAGCTTATCATGCACTTGGTAATCCAATTCCTCAACTTGGTTAAAATGACACAAAGTTGCATAAACCTCTTTAAAATCAACATCTAAAGCATACCGTTCAACATAATTCTCATGCATAATATAATTATTCTTAAGAATAACTAAAGCACTAACAATAGGCATAGAAAGCATATCAACAACTTTGTTATAAATGCATTTCTTATTCCTAATAACCAAATGGAATTGTTGTAGGAAAACTATCCATTTGAAGTGCCTTGCTTGTTGTAGCTTTGTTTGTGATTACAAGTATTGCAATGGTTGATGATCTGTGTGAATAATAGTTTCCTTTCCTAACAAATAGTGTTTCCATTTTTTCACACTTTGCACCAATGCATACAACTCCTTGTCACATGTAGGATAATTAATCACAACACCATTAAAATTTTCAGAATGAAAACAATTGGTCTCACCATGTTGCAAAAAGACTTCTCTCATGGCATATTTACTTGCATCTGTTTGTATCTCAAATGGGTGTCTTAAATCAGGAAGTGCAAGAACTGGAGCTGAACTAATTCTCTCCTTCAATGCATCAAAAGTTTTTTGTTTCTTGCCTCCCCATTGGAAAACCTACTTAATGCTTGTCATGACATGTAATGGAGATGCAATTGAAGAAAAGTTAGCAATAAACTTTCTCTAATATTGGGATGCTCCCAAAAATCTTCTAACCTCTGTTACATTGTTGGGCTTGGGCCAATCTAAAATTACTTTGACCTTGGAAGGGTCAATTTTCATTTCTTCTCCTCCAACAATATGTCCCAAGTAAACAAGTGAGGTCTTCCCAAACTCACATTTAGACATCTTTAAAAACAAATTGTCTTTCTTCAAGACATCTAAAGCTTGCTTCACATGCCTAACATGTTCTTCATGAGATTTTCTAAATATCAACATGTAATCCAAGTAGACAATTACACAATCATAAAGAAAAGGCCTTAAAACATCATTCATAACTCTCATGAATGTTGCAGGAGCATTACAAAGCTCAAATGGAATAACCATCCATTCAAACAAACCTTGCTTTGTTTTGAAAGTCATCTTCCATGTGTCTCCTTCAATAATCCTAATCCGATGATATCTACTTCTCAAGTTTAACTTAGTAAAATACTTAGCATCTTTCAATTGATCAAGCAAATCATCAATTCTAGGAAGATGCTAACGATTCTTTACCGTAATCTTGTTCAAGGCTATGAAATCTACACACATGCTCCATGCACCATCTTTATTTGGTACTAAAACAATTGGTGACTCGCATGGCGATGTGCTTGGTATGATAACCCCTTTGTCAAGCAACTCTTGGATTTGTTTTTTGATTTCAACATTCTCCATGACTGACATCCTATACATGCCAATGTTTGTAACAGGACAATCTTGCTGCAAATGGATCTCATGTTGGATACCTATTTTAGGAGGAAATCCTTTTGGTTCCTAAAACATCTCATCATATTGGTTAAAAACCTCATATAAATCAGATTTTAACTTTTCATCACATCCTTGGAAAGATTCTTTTTCAACATTGTCTTTGAGTTTGATAATCAAGAGTACAAAGTTCTTACTAGCATTGACTAATCTATTCATTTGTCCAACATTTACAAGTGACAAATTCAACTTCTTTGTATGTTCTCTAACAATGTACTCAAATCCTATCATATAAACATGGGCTTCCCAAAACAATACCACAAATATCCAATGGAATGACATCAAGCTCTACCTCGTCTATAAAGTTTGTAGTGATGGAAAACCTAAGTTTACATCTTTTTGTCACATGCAATTTGGCATTGTCACATATCCAACCTAGAGGATATGGTTTAGGATGAGGACTTGTTTCCAAATGAAATTTCTTGACAATGTATTTAGAAATGAGGTTTTCTTGTGATCCAATATCAAATAGAGTATCTATCTTGGTATGCTTTGAAATTACCCTTATGTGGAAAAGCTCTATTCTTTCTTTTTCATGTTGAGTTTCATTGAGGCTACTACTTGAAGAACTAGTACTGGAAATAGGGCCCTTACCTTGAAAACCCATGGCTATAATTTTTGTTTCATCTCCCGAATTAGATCCTAAATCATGTTGTGTAGTTGCAACAGTCTTTGGTTTCACTTTGTTGTTGAACTTTTTGGGTCTCTTTTCAGGATGAAGTTTCCAACAATGGTCTTCATCATGGCCATCTTTTGAACAGTGTTTACAAGAGATTTTTTCTCCCTCTTTCTTGACTGAAGCATTCTTCTTTCCATTTCCTTTGAATTTCCTCTTTCCTTTATCTCCATTGTAGAATGGCTTCTTGATGCCCTCTTGAGGAGAATTCTCCCCTCTTGCTTCTAAATGAGTTTCCTGTACACAAAATTCATCTAGATTTGTAGGGTTAAACATGGAAATTAGGTGTCTCAAATAGCTATGCAATCCTCCAATGTATTTGAGTAAAGTTTCTTGAGAAGATAAATCTATACCCAAAATCAAAGCTCTTCTTCTAAATTCTTGAGTGTAGCTTTTCACACTTTGCCCTTTAGCTTGCCTAAAGTTTTGCCAATCCATAATAGTTTTCTGCATGTATGCTAATGATAAAATTTCCTTTTAATTGCAACAATAAAATCATTCCAAGAGGATAAAAATTTACCATGCTTCTTCATGTCCTCTTGAGTTTTGGCTTCCCACCAAATGAGTGTTGCACTTTCCAATCTAAGAGAAGCAAACTGAATCTTAGTTTCAACATCTTGGATTCTTTGTATCCTACAATACACTTCAATATGAAGAATCCAATTATCCAATTTCTCAACATTTACCTCTCCATTATACATAGGCAATTCAAACTTATTATCAAGCTTAAGAAACAGAGTTTGTGGAGGAATTTTACAATGTTCTTTTGGAAAATTTGCAGGTGGTTGCGAAATGGTAGAAGAAGTGGAAGATGGAGGTGAAGGAGGTGGAGTGTCACCATTCCCTCCATTCCATTTTGGAGTCTTATCACCATTATCCTCATTAACTTTTGGAGGATTTGAGCTTTCACCTTGCAACCTTTCATTCCTCTCGTCATATAAAACTTTCACCATTTATGTCATATCATAAAAGGATTTTCTGAAAGTTTCCTCTTATGAAGTAGGAATTTCATTGACTCTCCTCATGAGCCATACTTGGTGAATACCTCCTTGAAGCTTTAGGTGAATTTATGGTTCTCCTTCTTGAAAGTTGAGAACTTGGCTCTACAGGTTTCCCTGCTCGTCTTGTGAGGTTCAACCTTGTAAGCATCATAAAACAAAAAACTTGCAAACAATCAAACCTTCAAAAACCTTTGCTTTGATACCAACTTGATTTGAAAATGAAAAAGGTTTGTGTATACAAATTTGCAAGTGGAAAATGTATGTGTCTTGGGAAATTGGATCAAGTTGCAAGAACATGAAAATATTGATTTTTTATACTTAAAATCAACAACACAAACAATCATAAACAACCATCAAAATAAACACATAACAAAGGAAAATGATAAAGGATTTCACCCCTCTCTTGGGCTACATATCCCGATCTAACTTCCAATGGATCATTTTCATTATATGCTCAAAGTGTTAAAAAAAATGCTTTACATTGCTCATAATGAAAAACAGATGGCTCCAATGGCTCCAGAATGTCCAAAAACCCCTAGCTGGGCTCTTTCTACACCTGGTTTGGCCAAAAATTGAAGAAAATACCCTTCCTGGAAGTTTTCCCCATTAACCGCCTGTCTTTGTTCGCAAAAATGCACCCACTGTGAAAAAAACCAGCCTTTGCGTAACCAAGTGCAAAAAAATGGCCTCTGTGTAACCAAACCCATCTCCTGCATGCGTTCCAGATTGTGGGCGGATTTGTCGCGCCATTAGAATGAATAACACCTTTCCCGACAGAGATCCCGGTTGCATGGCCCCATGTGGCCATGTGCTGGCTAAATTTAAGCACTCGTTAGCTGGTCCTCCACGTTGCCATGCCCTTGGCCATATGGTAAGTGTTTTAAGGCTGGTGTCCACAGGCGGGGGCTTAGCACTAACTCTTTTCCCCCCCAAAATAGCATGTAAGCAAATTCATATAAAAAGTTTGTCGCTATAGGGTTAAGTAACACTTGTAGGCGGGTTGGTGCCCCGTCCTACGCAAAGACTTTTCCCACTTGCTAGAGGTCGTGATTTAGACCCCCCGCAGAGCCCAAACCAAATTTTTAACAAACAATAAGGGGGTGCCATGTGGCGGCCCCTGGCTGGGCCACATGGCACCCTTTCATTTGTCCATGTACGTTGGCACATGTCGACCACTGGTTGGTCCACATCATACCTCTGCATGGTCAACCTGCCAAGTCACCTTTCCAGGTCAGTTGTACGATCGTACAGAGTATACGATCAATAACCACGTGACATGTATGGACTATACAACCAACAAATTTTCCATGTTTGGAAAAATGAACAGAACGTGATAACTCCCTCAAACGAACTCAGTTTGATCCTGTTCAAGTTGCGTTGGGTTCGTGAGGACAATATCTACGCAATGGATCCATTTTTGAGTAATTTAGAACACTTTTATTTTGAGCATTTTTTGATCCCCTAGATCACCCATATAAACCATCCATTAATTGTGTAACCCATAAGCCTCACATCATATAACTTAATTACCTGTAAACCCTATAACCCCTATCAATATTACTAACCCATAATTTGAATAAATTATCCAATATAATATGTAACCTCAAACACTAAACCCTTAACCACTATAGATCCTAACACATAACCCTTATAACCTCTATAATATTAACCATTCCAATCCTTAACCGCTATTAGTTATCACCCCTTACCTACCAAAAATATCAATCAATTTGCAACCACTAACTTGTAACCCTATAGACATAACCTATAAGACATAAATAACAATTTTAAAAACTAACACATACAACCTCTATCAAATCTAAGACTTTACCCATGTAACCCCTTTCAAGTGTAAACCCCAACCCCTATATCCATTAACCCATAAACTTTATTAACCCTTTATCCTTTAGAACAATGTTAATGGATCACCCTACACAGATATGCCCTGTAAATTAACCTTAGCACCTAATCCTTACAAACCCCTAACATTTATCCCTAATAATGCCTTACCCATAAAATCTATGACCCTTAATCATAATATCCATGAATGTTATAACTTTAATCATATAAATTCTATAAAGCCTTACACTTATCATTCCAAATGTTTTAATAATCTAACAATTATGATCCCTAAGCCCCTTGACCAATAATCCCTAGTTGTTATAACATTAAATCCCTATAACCCTTGAACATTATAGCCCATAATTCATATAAACTTAGTATAGCCCATGATTCATATAAACTATGCCTAACCCATATCAACCCTAATCCATATAAACTTTAAAATGTAGCTCGTATATCCCCTAAACCCTTGTAACCCCTTAGACTTAACACTATTACCCTTGATCAATAACCGATCTAAACAATTAAGCGCAATAAAATCTAAACCTTATCTCTAACTCTTAATACCTCATAACATTAACTAGTATCAACCCTAACTCATCTTGCCTTCTTCTTGCCATTACCAAAATCATGGGCCTAATTGGCATGATGTTGGTTGTGAATGACACAAACGATGAATATAAAGAGTGGGTGTGTGAGTGATCTTTGAGTTTGGAAACCATCCCATATCGTGAAGGCATGCAAACAATCTATCCATGTCAAATTTCGGTGCATAAAGAAACATTTTGAAAAAAATTCAAAGTTGACCCCATTCACAAGTCACTATTGCCCATCATGTACTCTAACCCTAGTACAATGTCTTTTAGTCATTGTTTCCTATAAAATTCGACCGAGAAAATTAAAGAAAAACGAGGATGAGATGGGTCAATATATAGAGTGGGTGTGTGAGTTATCTTTGAGTCTGTAAACCCTCCCATATCATGAAGGCATGTGAATAGTCTATCCATGTCAAATTTTGGTGCATACAGAAACATTTTGAAAGAATTTCAACGTTGGTCACATTCACAGGTCACTCTTTCCCATCATGTACTCTAGCAACCACTAATTTGTAACCCTTGTATCCCATTGCTTATATAACCCATAACCTCTATAATGAACAACCACTATGACCATTAACCACGAACACTTACAACCATTAACCCCTATAACATCTAACACATACAACCCTTAAACATTATTAATCCTCATGACTTATAACCAACAACTTGTATACAAAATAAAACTACATCTAATCGTTTAGCCCCTAGTATCCCTAACCATATAACCATTATCTTGAAGGAGATATAACCATATGACTCCTCTAACCTATTAATTTTAAATGACATAACCTATAAGACATAAATAACAATTTCAAAAACTAACACATACAACCTCTATCCAATTTAACCCTTTACCCATGTAACCCCTTTCAAGTGTAAACTCCAACCCCTATATCCATTAACCCATAATTGTTTTTAACCATTGAACCTTTAGAACAAAGTTAATGGATCACCCGACATAGATATGACCTGTAAATTAATATTAGCAACTAATCCCTATAACCCCTAACATTTATCACTAATAATGCCTTACCCATAAAAACTATGACCCTTAATGATAATATCCATGAATGTGATAAACTTAATCATATAACTTCTATTAATCCTTACACTTATAATTTCTAATGTTTTAAGAATCTTACATTTATGATCACTAAGATCCTTGACCAATAATCCCTAGTTGTTATAACATCAAATCCCTATAACCCTTGAACATTATAGCCCATAATTAATATAAACTTAGTATATCCGATATAAACTTTGTATAGCCCTTATAAACAATATAGCCAATAATTCATGTAAACTACGCCTAACCCATATCATCCCTAATCCATATAAAATTTAAAATGTAGCTCGTATATTCCTTAAACCCTTTTAACCCCTTAGACTTAACACTATTACCATTGATCAATAACCGATATAAACAGTTAAGCATAATAACATCTAAAAATTATCTCTAGATCTTAATACCTCCAAACATTAACTAGTATCAACCCTAACTCATCTTGCCTTCTTCTTGCCATGACCAAAATCATGGGCCTAATTGGCATGATGTTGGTTTTGAATGAAACAAACGATGAATATAAAGATTGGGTGTGTGAGTGCTCTTTGAGTTTGGAAACCCCCCCATATCGTGAAGACACGTGAACAATCAATCCATGTCAAATTTCGTTGCATACAAAAACATTTTGAAAAAAAATTCAAAGTTGGCCCCATTCACAGGTCACTATTGCCCATCATATACTCTAGCCCTAGTATAATGTCTTTTAGGCGTCATTTCCTATAAAAATTGACAGAGAAAATTAAAACAAAACGAGGATGAGATGGGTCGATATATAGAGTGGGTGTGTGAGTGATATTTGAGTCTAGAAACCCTCCCATATCGTGAATACATGCAAATAGTCTATCCATGCCAAATTTTGGTGCATACAAAAACATTTTGAAAGAATTTCAATGTTGGCCCCATTCATAGGTCACTGTTTCCCATCATGTACTCTAGCAACCACTAAATTATAACCCTTGTATCCCATTGCTTATATAACCCATAACCTCTATAATGAGCAACCACTATGACAATTAACCATGAACACTTACAACCATTAAACCCTATAACCTCTAACACATAAAACCCTTAACATTATTAATCCTTGTGACCTATAACTCACAACTTGTATAAGAAATAAAACTACTTCTAATCGTTTATCCCCTA
>WSFP011498614.1:0-14078 GCA_009831015.1 Picea engelmannii
AAAAAGGAGGAAGTAACCAAACAAGGAGGTGATTACATATAATCCCTTTAAATATGTCAAAAGTAGATTTTCAAATGCCAAACATTTCTATTGAAATATTTTGCACATTATTTGGGAATACTTCATAGGATGAAAAGAAGCACTTGCTTAAATTCAAAATCACATGTGATGTTTTCAATATCACTGAAGATAACGTTACATGCATATTGTTTACACAAACTCTATGTGGGGATGCTCTTCCTAGGACCATTACTAATTGGGATGTCTTGGAAACTTCATTTGATGAAACATTCATCCCAAGAATGCACTCATATGCCCTTTCTGATTCTTTCAATGTTGATGCCCACCCACCCTCTCCCATATGGACACAAGACAATGAAGTGAATTATTTGGAAAAAAAATTTAATCAAATAATGGAAAATGTTTCTTTGAGTCATATTTCTAAAAACAAAAATGGAAATTCCAATTTGAAACTGCAATATTTAAGCTTCTCATATACTCCATATGAAGATCTTTCGAGCAAAAAAATAAAAAATGAAATTGATGAGCCTCCACCAAATGCACAAGAATATTTCAGCCGACGTACTCATATGGAATATGTTGTAACATATGATGAAATGTCACAAGAGCATTGAAAACAAGAATAATTGGTGGAAGAAATTAATCTTGAGAACAACGATGGGAAATATTTCCATTCCATGAAGGAAGAATGCTTTCAGGATGTCGCCAATGAATCAAGAATTTTGGATGGGGATGAGTAGAAAGATGAAAGTCTTTTCAAATTGGAAACTCCTCATCCAACCAAAGACAATAACAATCATGAGAAACCAATAATTCATTATATTGAATCATGGTTCCAAAGCATTGTTGGCCAAGCAATGAAATCATGTTTTGGTCATATTCAATTCGTTCTTACTTTAGTACACTTTGGGCATGCTTTTCACTCCTTGATAGAATCCCTTACATGTTCCCCAATTCTGGATTTCATTCCACAGATCAGTTGGATTCTTAAATGGCTCAATTGGAAGTCTACTTACACTTGAAAAGTATCATTTTCTTGCAAGTGACATAGGGTACATAGATTTGGTCTGTACATAGTTTGTTTCTTAAATACATTTTTTGCATAATAAATAATTTTTTATATGTATGAAATGTTTGAATATGAATCAACAAACCAATGGAAGAGGAATTACAAGACTTTGTTTTGAATATGAATCCATAGCCCAGTGGAGAAGGAAGCCAAAACAGGATGTTGGATTCTCAACAACTCACCAAGGGTTACTGTCCCACAATTGGATACAGATGTTGATGTGTTTTCACACATAAAATAGAGGCCAAATTTGTTTTCCTCGAACTTAGAAAGTTATAAATAATCTTTAGTTGTTGATCGTGAAGATCTAACAATTTTCGAATCAGCTTCATCCCTCCAGTTATTCATCATAAAATGATAACAAAGATGGTTCCTCATTGAAACAAAAGAGAAATAAAATAAGAGATGTTGAAGGAAGGAAAATTCCTATGTCTATATTCTCACTAAATACCCCTATGTCACATCTCTATTCATCACTTTACGGAATTCAAATCAGAGCTCATATGCCCAAGATATGTCATTTTTTCTCTCACATATTGTTGCCCCATACTTAACCATTTTTCTTAGAATGTGGATGTGGGACACTCAACTATCCCACTTACCTTTTTCCATGCTCATAATCTATAGTACCACATTCTACATAATGACCCTCTCACTTCCGTGACCCACATAATAACCTCGTCCTGTACTTATCCATTTTTCCATTTTCTTCATTCTCCACTCTCTACACTTTATACTTAGCCATTTTCCTTCTTTCCACTCTACCATCCCTCATCATTATCCTCCATACTTAACCATTTCCACATTTAACCATTTTCATACTTAATGCATTTCCATACTTATCCCATTTTAATTTTCAATATCCACTTAGTTAATTTTCATAATACCCATCACTTAGTCATTTTCACAATTCATTTTAATTTTCCATGTCCACTTTTTATTTAATTATTATTTTCATAATTCATTTATATTTAACATTTACCATTTTACATTTCCATTTTCATTTTTCATTTTCCATTTATCATTTTACTTTTCCTATTTCCATTTTCATTTTTCTATATTTTCACAAATTCTACATTCATTTCCATTTTCCCATAATTAGTTTTCATTTTCTAGTTAATTCTCGTAATTCATTTACATTTTCCTTTTTCCATTTTTCCATTTTTTGTTTCCCAGATTTCATATTTCATTTCCATTTTCTTATTTTAACGTAACCCCACGACTCACATAACCCACTACTACTTACCTCCCCAACACTTACCATGTTTTACTCTTCTTACACTTAGTCAAATTTGAGTCCTGCGAGACTAGAAATACCAAGTAGGAATAAGTCCCAGGTTTGCATGCCCATAGGTCTGCAGGTATGCAATTTCACTGCATACATTTTGCACCTCTTTCTTTTTTGTCCTCCACAATGCACTTTTCCCTTTTTCATACTTACTCATTTTCTTGAAATGTAGATGCAGGGCCACATACCATTCGTCAACATTTTCCTACCACATACCATTCGTCAACATTTTCCTACCACATACCATCCGTCAACGTTTTCTTGAGTGTTTATGTCCACAAGTCCACAATCCCACATTCACCAATATGCACTCTTCATTCCCCTTTTTCACCTTATACTTAATCAATATTACCGTTTTTATCCCCTCATCTACCTCCTTTACCTATGCATTCCCATGACTCCATAAACCCTACATTTAATTTTTTAATATTATTTCATATCCTAAGTTTCTTCCCCCTTTTCGTACACCTACCATACTGGGACATGTGGCAGTGACATGTGTTAGCACTAGAAGTCACACTTAGACTGTTGTAAGTGAAATCCCAATACTCATCATAATATAAATACATTAAATTGGTTTGATTATATGGATAAACAACACTGAGAAAAAAAGGGAGAGGTAAGAAAAATGCAGATCAATAGGCTACACCATTGGGAAATGGAGTCATAAGAATTCTACAGATTGAAGGGAATCAAGTTTCCTATCAGATAAATATCTTGTATGATGATGAATGAAATAAAGAAATAAATAAGGGTCAACATATAAGTGAAAAAATCATCCTCACACCCTACTCAACTGATAACATCCATTGTTCTAAACATTCATAGTTTGAAAATCCTTTCCAACAATGAATGTGAATGCTTAAATATAACATGTAATAAACTTCTGCAACAAATCCTTTACCATAGAAATATCATACATAATATTTCTAATCAAACCTACATTAATAGTAATCATATTCAAGAAAGATGAAAATGTATATGAAAAACAAAGAAATAAAAATCCGATATGCCATATCTCATGAGTATTCAATGGAAAAAATATTCACAAAACAGACCCTCAGGCTTACAAATGAGCACACACGGGGAAATTGCATTGCTCCAACTCTCTCCAACCTCTCTTGGGTCATTGAATGAACCCTTTCCTTATCAAAATCCCTCTCATATAAAGTGAATTGTTTCTATATACCCTAAGGAGTTTGAAACCAAGGAGCTACATAGGATCCACCTTCATTTAGGAGTCTTGTTACAAAAGATTCCAACAAAAACCTAACAATTTCTTATTTTTTGGGATCTTGTCTACTGTGATAAATACCTTTTGAAACATGTCATTCTACTTGATTTTGAGATGAAACACATGTCCCTCATGTCCAAATAACTCCTATGAGACCATTCAAACCTTCCCTGATAGTTGGAATCCTTCCCATAGCTCGGATTTGTCATACTGTTAGAGTTCGCAACGCCAATTCGCAGTGCCTCTCTACCAGTTCCCTGCGCCAATTTGCAGAACTTGTCTACCAGTTTGCAACACCTAATTCAAACATGAATTTCACACCTTGAGGAGACTGTTACAAGATCAGATGACATAATACCTAAAGAAGTGGTTAAATGTAGGCTCTGGAAACAATGAAATCCTCTTTGACATGATCCTTTAATTGCAATGATGACAAAATAATGCATGAGGTACTTAATGCACACTCTGAACTCTCCTAGTGAGTTGGAAGCACATACACCTGACTTTGAATTGACACTTAAATGGATATATGATGACAAAGGGAACTTTGTGTAAAAATTTGAGTTGTGAAATTTCAAGGTAAAAAATGTAAAAATCAAAGGTGTGACTCATTTTGACCCCTACAATTCTATGTGCTAACATTTGGCTCCACGGGGGATGGCATGCTCCCTATGAGATGCTAAGAACTGATCCGGATTTAGGAGCAGAACAAATTGATTAATAGACTGAATAACATAAACACAGAGATATTAAGAATAACACAAATATCCAGTGAACAATATCTTCTATTGAATAATGAAATAGGATGAAACTGTAAAACTGGAGAACTGAAACACTTGCTCGAATGATGGTAGCTATCTCTGAGAAGAGATGTGGATTCTACGTGCATCCATCTACGAAAAATGGATTAGAATGAGACTCTGTAGGCCTTTTTTATATTACTCATGAATTCCAAAACTCTAGACATCCAAAATCCTAACCCTAGAAGCTGAAACACCAAAAGTCATGTGGGCCCCTATGGGTAAGTTGGTGTAAGTTGGTACCTCAACTTCCCAAGGTTGTAAATTTTACATATGACCTCCATTTTAGGCGTGTGATATCCCATTGGAAAGGTATTTTAGAGAGCTACACATTTTTCCATCAAAATATGACTATGTCTATAGTTTTACTATGGCGAGCCAAAAAAAACATTGTTTAGGACTCCATAACGACCCTGGAAGTACAACGAGATGTGTTGGCATGAAGAAATACAAAATAAGTTAGTTGTATTAGGAAAGAGGCCACCAGTATCCACCTGGAGGATGTGTGGGGCTTCACACATCCCTAGAAGTGTAGAACCCTTGATTAAAAATAAGTACATAAGAACGTGTTGGACAAAAACAGACAAGAGGAGCTAGTTGGAATAGGTGGGTGGCCATCAATATCCACCTATATCAATCCTCCCCCATAGGAATAAATGGTATCCACTGTGTTGAGTTCCCCCATCAAGTGAGGAAACTTATGTTGGATTTTTCCCCAGGTGAGCCACTTTCCTTTGTGTACGAGTTTCCCTACCTTGACAACCCGATAAAGTTGGATCCTCTATTGGGGAGTTCCCTTGACCTATGTGTCCACTATTTGATCAATGGATTCTTTTTCAATGCAGTCAGGGTTGAGCTTTGTTAGTTTCAACTATTCTATGACCTCTGAGGTGTCCAATAATGGTGGAAAATATCAGCAAAGGAGGTCCACATTAAACACTGGATGCAGGCCAAGGAACGGTGGAGTGTTGAGATCAAAATCATTGCTACCCACAACCTTGGTGATAGTGTAAGGCGCATAAGGAAGTGGGTGAAGATTCTGATGGGGCTCGATGAGACACTCCTTCTGCAAATGTAACCATACTTTTTTGCCAACCTAAAAATAGTGTGGTACCCTGTGTTGATCATGGTGCTTCTTGTACTTAGCATTGGATTTATGCAAAATCTCCTGGACCTGTTGGTAGATATGTTGAATCCTCTCAATGAATTTGGTGGCTTTGTCGATCAAAAATTGATCAAGGGAAGAGTTTGTTGGTTTTGTGGCAAGAGGAAGTGCAACATCAATGGGTCCCAAGGGTTGGAATCCTAGACCCACCTGAAATGGGCTATGACCGGTGGAACTATGGAGAGCCCTATTGTAACTGTGTTGGACATATGGTAGACTCTCATCCCATGTACGTGGATTCTTATAACTGTACATATGAAGAATGTCCACAATCATCCGATTGACGACCTCTGTTTGGCCATAATTTTGGGGGTGAAAAGCAATGGATTTTGTGAGCTTGGTGTCCAATAGAAACCAAAGACTCGACCAAAATGTGTTGAGGAACCTATTGTCTCAGTTAGAGATGATGGTCTTTGGTATCCCAAAATGGACCCACACTCATTTGAAGAAGATCTTGGTAGTATCTTCCGTTGTGACATTATTCTTACAGGTTGTGAGGATGGCCATCTTCGAAAACTGATCAACAACCACAAGGACACAATCATTTCCTTTCTTGGTGAATGACAAGACAGACATGTAATCCATTGAAATGGATTCCCAAGGCTTCTCAGGAATAGGAAGAGGGGTGTATAAGACTTGCTTCTTTATGGCTTGATTCTCAATGGCACAGGAAGTGCAAGATCTAATATACTTGCTGACGTCTTGTCGAAGTTTTGGCCAATACAAATGTTTATGAAGAACGACCACAATTTTCTCTACGCCAAAATGTCCTTCCACCCAACTATAGGGGGATTCCCAAATAATCCTTTCACGCTCACTTGTAGGAACACATAGATGGCCAGGTGGCATAAGAGTATGTCTTGAATGTGAAAATTGGTGACGTTTTCACCTATACCCAAGAGCTGATAGGTGGTGGTGAAGTCTGGATCTTGCTAATAAAGTTGGGGCCACTCAGATGCTTAATGTCCACATGAATGGACCACAGTGGTGAGTGTAGCCACAAGAGGTTGATTGAGGTAGTCAATGACATGATTGGAGATACCTGTCTTATACTTGATGTTGATATGGAACTACTACAAGTAAGTGGACTAGTTCTGATGGTTGTCATTCTGCAATTTCCCCCTTGTTTGTATCAACTGCAGAGGCTTGTGATCAGTGTGTATGATCGTCTCTTTCCCCAAAATTTAATGTTTCCATTGACGACATGATTGTACAATGGAATATATTTCATTTTCATAGGTGGGTTATTTCTAGATAGTATTGGAGAGTGTCTCACTATGGTATTCCATCGGATGCTCGTGTTGAGTGAGAACTGCACCCAAAGCATAGTCAGATCCATCAGTCTCAATATCGAATGGTTGTTGTAGATCAGACAAGGAGAGTACTTGAGCTGAGCACAAGCAATGCTTCAAATCATCAAATGCTTGTTTTTTATCCTTCCCCCACATGAACTTGGACCTACCACCTCCCTTGGTCACCTGGTTGAGGGCCCATCCAATATGGGAGAATCCCCACACACACCATCGGTAGAATTTGGCTAGTCCCAAGAAGCTTTGAATCTCGATCAGTGTGGTTGGGGCTGGACAGCCACAGATGACTTGGATATTAGCTGGATAAACATGTATCCCATATTCATCAACAATGAAACCCAATTATTAGACCTTGTTCATGCCAAAAGATCATTTTTCCAAGTTGGCATAAAGCTTACGTTGTCACAGAGTGCTCAAAACCTACTGAATATGTCACATGTTCTTCTCCCACATTTTGTTGAAGATAAGGATGTCATCCAAATATAATAACACAAAAGATTTGGTGAAGGGTCTCAATACATCATCCATCAACCTCATGAAAGTGGATGGTGCATTTTTTAATCCAAAGGACATGACTAGCCATTCGTAGAGACCTTCTTTAGACTTGAAGGTTGTCTTCCATACATCAGTTGGTTCGATGGGAACCTAGTGGTAGTCAGAATCTAGGTCAATCTTGCTGAAGAAACTTGCCCCCTTGAGTTGGTCGAGAAGGTCATCAATAATGGGAATGGGGTAGTGGTTCCTAACTGTGATTTTGTTTAAGGCTCTATAATCAATGTAGAGTCACCAAGTCCCATCCTTCTTCTATACCAGTACTATCAGGATTCTTCAAGGGGAGGAGCTAAGTCTGATGTGCCCCTTTTGAAGAAGATCTCAGATTTGACACCTAATTTCTTCATTTTCCATTAGTGATCACCAATAGAATGGTCCATTAGGTAGAGGTGTGTTGAGGTTTAGATCAATTGTATGCTTGACTTGGCAATGTGTCAATACCCCTGTAGGTGAGGAGAAGATGTCTCTGTATTCTTCCACAATATCATCCACTTTATTTTACTACAAAGAAAGGCTCTATGTAGAGGCCATGGATGTGGCGGAGACCTTCTTCTTGCTGGGAGCATGGATCACAAAAAAGATCAACTTCTTGGTCTGTGAAATGACCTTACTACATTTCTTAGCAGAGATTAAATAAATAGAAGTAGGCGACGCTACCTCTGGGATCCTATACAATTGTCTACCCAAAGTAATAATAACACTATGGAGTCTAGACTCATACACAACATGACACTTCCACAAATATAATTTTCCTAAAAGAAAATCACAAACTTCAAGGGGAGAAATATCACACAGTACCTCATCTTTGAAAATATTGATGTCGTAGGGTAGATGACACTGTTGGTGGAAACGAAGATCTCTTCCTTGGTGAAGCTATCCAATGGTGTAGGGTTGCGGGTGCGGTTTCATTGGTAGGTCCATCCACTTGACGAACTCTATTGAAATCAGGTTCTTCTGACTATCACTATCAACAATGAAATGAATCGGAGCACCCTTTACCCACATATGTGAGTGAAAGAGGCATTCCCCTTCCTCTGGTTCTTCTGGTTCGCTTGGCCAGAATTTGGTGGTAGAGACAGTGGCACTAGGTTCAACGTCAATAATTTACTTCCCTCCTTCAGGATTTGATTTGGAATCAGAATCAGCCTCTGACTCAGAAGCGTTCAGATCGACCATGAGGGACTTCTTGGAGCGACATTTTTCAGTGTTGTGCCAAGGAATTTTATGGTACTCACACCATTTTCCCGTGTCCTTATTCGTCTTCTCATTTCCCTTTTTGTGTTGCATCTTGGACTAGTTTTCCTGAGGGCGACCATATCGACTTGGTCCCTTGTTGTGTGCATTGTGGCTTCCTTTTCTTTTCTTTGGTTGTGAGGGTTGTTACACATTATTTTCTTCACACTTATGATCATTAATGATGTAAACCTATTTGTTTCCTTCAGAGGGGTCAGTGGCCCGAATTCCTGAAGAAATAAAGGAGAAGAACTTTTACTGAGAGAAGAAGTTGTATTTTCCTTTGTAAAAAACCTATTAAAAAGGATTTCCACAGGATGCTCTATACATAGGTTGCGAAAATGCCTAATTTCTGCAGACTTTACTAAAGCTAGGCTGCAGATTTTTTGTAGGCTACACTATAGCTAGGGTGCAAAAATTCCAGTAAGTGGGAAAAACTAGCGTCTTCTCGATGCTTCTAGAAGGAGAAGCTTCTATGGTGAGGTGGCCTCCAGAAGGTTGGATATTACTTGCTTTCATGATTTAGTGGGATAATCATAACCTTCTCACCTTATCCTCTTCAACTAATAAAAGGAGAGGAGATCTCATGGAGAAAGTTGGTTGGATTGAGCTTGAGTTAGCTTAGCTTTTGAGATTGGATTTTTTATTGAGTTTTGTAGCTTGGAGTTTTTGGATATTGTATGTTGGCTTTGAGATTTGCTTTGTCAAGATAGATTGTGGGTAGCTATCAGATCTAAAATCTTAGAATCCGTGGATTAGGAGTGTGTGGGAAAAAAGGAACTCTTGGAAGGAACCTGACGACATCAAGGCATATGGTTGTATCTTTCTTCCACATTCTTTAATACATATATACTTTTTTCTCCTATATGAATGTTATTTGTTCATATTGTATGCTTCCTTGATCACGTACATAGTTTCATATCAAATAGATTATGTTATTATTTTCTTCATTGGCTTGTGTTTATTTGCAGATATTTCTCTATAAGCCTCGTGACGGAGCTTGGATTTCATTGGCGAAGTCAGATATTCGATATTTAAAAGGTATGTTCTAGATCCATTTCTCATTTGATAATTGAAATCTAAGGAAAGAGTATTGCACTATCTTGTTTTGTTCTAGTTTCGTAGTGAAGCTAGGGGGATTGATTTGTGTCCACACTTAACAATTGGCCCGATAACAAAATTGGCGACTCCACTGGGGAATGGATTGTTTTCCTAGTTTATATTGATTTATTTATTTGATTGATTGGGTTCTATTTTCTGAGTCACTAGGAGATCTAGATTAACTCTTTGACTGTTTAAATTCATTGGAAAATATTCATACTTGTTTTTCCATTTTTTATTTGATTTCTGCACCCTGCTTTGAGGGACAGTGCGATGATATAGGATCATTGCACTCTTCATGTTTATACCAATGCAGAATCTCCACATCCTACTCCATAGCTAGCCTACAGAAACCTCAAATTTCCACACTGTATTGGTTTTCTGGCATGCGACGATCAGGGATAGATGCACTATGTTAGTCTATAGCCTATGGCGATTGTGAAAATTTTGATTTTTGATGGTTTTTCCTTACACAGATCTTGGATTTGGTTTTGGGGTGAATTTTTGGGTTTGATTACAGTTTGTTTACAGTTTGCTTGATAGCTTTCAATATGCTTTTAACCATCTTTGCTTTGTTTTAGCTTGTTTTCTTTTGAAATATTTGATCTCTTCCTTTGAGTGTCTTTCTGTTACAAAGAATTATTTTTTCTTTAGAATTGTTTGGTAAATGAACTTAATTTTCTTTTATTGAATAATTCATGTTAAAAGAGAAAATTTGTTTGGGTTGATTTGTTTTATAGAGAGTTTTCAATGCTTTTAGCTATATTTGAAACAAAAATTCTAATTTCTTGCTTTATATTAGATTGGGGGCATCTTTGCATTTGAAGCAGTGAAATTGCATGGTTTTTGTCTTTTTTGGTCTTGAATTCTGAAAAAAAAAATCCCCCTCATGGCCAGGGGGTGCCAAGAATCGTGTATTGGTGTACAGTCTCTTTGGCTTATTTCTTGAAGATCGTGATATTGATGAGTTTAATAAAATTTTGGGACATTGTGCATCTGAGAATGATAAACGTTTTCTCCTTCTCGTAATATAGTTTTCATCGAAGTGAAATATTTGCATTCTCATTTCTTTGCATTGTTTAGAGTCGGTCAAAACATCATTTAGTCCACGCCATTTTCCTCTTGAGTAATAACAGCCTTAAAATAAAGCTCTTATAAAAATTGATTAGACATTTTTATGTTTTCTGGTAGCAAACCTACATTAGATTAGTTGTAGGGCTTTGGAATAGGTGTGAAAGATAACTTTCCAAAGCTACAAACCAACATAGAATCTTGTGTTAGGGAGCGGTGAAATCTAATTGCTACATTTTTTCCTAGGAAGCCTTTCTAACACAAGGGTCAATCACGAGGTCGCATTAAGATTAGCAGAGATACTAATCCTTCTTTGTTGGTGTTGGTGTAGATATCACACGTATTATGGGGGTCTCTTGAAGGTATACTCATAATGATGAGTGGAAGCCTTTCAAGTTGATTTTGGGCTAGATACCCTCCCTTTGCGCGTGGATCAAATTTTCGACTCTTTCCCCAAGAATCACTGTTGTAATTGGTAAATTTAGTGGCCTATATCTTTAGGGTCTTTACACGAGGTGACTGTGGAGGGGAAAATCTTCACGGTACCTGGAATCGATGTTGTCCAAAATCACTCAAGCTCCTTGGAGGGTATAGCCATGATTATGTGTGGGAGCTTGCACCAGGGTGTAAGTCCGTTAAGCATGTCATCAATGCAGCTTTTCCACCTACTCTATCTCAGCCCCTTCTTTTATTGTTCTCACGACGTTGGATTTCATCACTAGCTAGTGCATTCATTGTGAGAAGGTTTTGTTTGTTCACTTGCTTCCTAGATTTTTAGCATGTGTTGTTTGTTTTCCTTAGCGGACTCTAGGTTGGATCTTTGTTTTAATGGCATCAGTTCCTTAAATGACCAATGAAGGAACCCCTTTTCTAGGGGAACCTTTTTTTTTTCCTTCTTATGGAAACATTGGTCCTCCTCATATCGCTACTTTGAGCCTTCCAGGTCTCACAATTGGATTACTAGTATGGTTGTTTTCAACTCAGGTAATCCTGAATGCAGCTAGTGCTTCAGTTGTAATAACTTCCCACCAAGACCATCAACCTCATGTTGATCCTTCGTCTTCTTTACTAGTAAGATCTTCTTCACCTTCTCTACCTACAAATTCGTCTTCCATTTTGTCTTCTTCATCGAGTGAAAGCTTTGAAGCTAGTAACTCGATGAATAAGAAGAAGAAGAAAAAGAAGAATAAGAAGAAGAAAAATCAGCAAGGGTCCAAACTTCCAACCACTGCTAGACATGTTGGAAGACAACCACCAGTTACTGATAATCGTGTTGGGAGTGTTGATGATGCCAAGATCACCCAAACAACCTCTAAGCCCAAGTACCCCTACAGGCTTTGTAAGGGTAGCCATATTCTTAAATATTTCCCTGGTCTATCCCAGGTTGTAGAAGCATGGTCTACACAACCTCACCAACCCATGTCATCAGCCTTTGAGAAACATGTTGGTGACCTCCTGTCAACTAGTCACGATACAGTTGGGAAAAATAAAAGTAGAGTCAAGTTTTCGTGCATGATATGCAAAGGGATTTATCTAACTCAACCTTTTTGTCATATGGACGAAGCCTCAAAATTACTGGAAGACATGAGTGTTTCAAAGCATAAACTTCCAGTTGCTTATCACAAGCTTACTCTCGACCCACCTGTAGTTGATGGAATGATCAATCCGGTCCCTTCATCGGTCAGTCTGGTTAATCATGTAGTCAATTTGGTCACGTCCTTAGTTGAACCAGTTGACAAAGTGGTTGATTTGATCCCATCCTTGGTCGATACCACTCTCTCGTTAGAGAGTGAAACCAAAGTGGTTGATCTGATCTCATCCTTTGTCGATCCCACTCTCCTGTTAGAGAGTGAAACCAAAGTGGTCAATCCGATCCCATCCTCGTTCGATCCCACTATCCCATTAGAGAGTGTAACCCAAATGGGCGATCCGATCCCATCCTCGGTTGATCCCACTCTCCTGTTAGAGAGTGAAACCCAATCGATCGATCCCTTTCCACCCGTCGACCCCATTCTCCCCTTGGAGAATGAAACCCAAGTGGTTGATCTGATCTCGTCATCAGTCGATCCTACTCTCCTTCTAGAGAGTAAACCTGATGTTGCACACTTTTTTCTCATTGATACAGAATCTACCATGCTAGGGGGATTTCCTCCTTCTCCCATAGAACCCCCTCCAAGTAATGAGACCATCCTTTTTAATTGGGGTATGCTAAGTGGACCTCTTCTTCCCTCTCACATTCCTTTCAAGATTACAGTACAAGTTTGTGGTCGGGACGTTCCTCAGATGCTGATAGATGAAGGTTCATCTATTGGTATTTTTTCCTCTCTTGCTTGGAAAGATTTGGGTTATCCTCAACTTGTGTCAGTTACCCAGAATTTGTTCGATTTTAATAGAAGAACGAGTCACCCTTTAGGGATCCTTCCCCAGTTTCCCATAACTTTGGGAGGGAAAACTGTCTTTATTGATGTCATGGTAGTCCAAGAACCCTTGGATTTAGATTTAATCCTTAGGTGAGATTATGTCTATGCTATGAAAGATATTGTATCCACTATTTTTCATGTGATATCTTTCCTGCATGATGGAAGAATGGTGATTATTGATAAAATTTCATTTGTTGGTGCTAACTTGACCATCAACTCAATGAACTCCATAAACGGTTCATATATGTAGACGGTATCGCCCCTACCATAGGTCAATTATGTGGCATTGTCTCCCATGCCTTTAGTTTCTGATGCAGATAAGTATCTCAATGTAAGCTCACTCCCTTATGACTTGGATCTAGTAGGTGACATGGTAATATCTTTCATAGGGCTATTGGAGCCTGATCTCCTTACCCCTATCGCAGCCTTCGACATGTGTTCCTTCCAAAATGTGTTTCTTCCATCAAGTGAAGATCTCTTGGAGGCCATGGTTGAGTTTTGTCCCTTGACATGTTGTCCTTCCAGAGCTTTGTCCTCTTGGAAGCCCCGATTGATAATTAAATGTGGGAATTAATAGTTCGTATATTTAGCCCCAACATTTTGGCACCATTGTCAGGGAGGTGCTAAAGGGATTAGAGCATAGGTAGGTTTCTTTTATTTCTCCAAAGCCTTGAGTGTTCCTTTCATGCAAGTGTGTTTCTTTCATGCAAGCATGGTGTGATTTTAAGGATGACCTAAGGGAAGAGAGAAGATGGTAATACATGAGGGAAGAGCCTACGTATCCACTTTAGTGGGGTTACTCCAAATTTAGGTT
>WSFP011498615.1:0-14077 GCA_009831015.1 Picea engelmannii
GGTTGGGTAGTAGTGTTGTGAACTATGTGATGTCAAATATCCCTGTTTACAATCGAATAGTAAATTTTGACCTTTTAAACAACCATGAGCATGATGTTGATCATAGACCTTTAACCCTAACTCTGAACTTTATTATGCACAAAACCTCCCTTGAAGATAACTCTGGTAACCAAAGGCGTCTGGTTAAATACCGAATTAAATATTCTCTCTACCTCTATAAACAAAGTATTTATCGAAGTGTTGTGTAAAAATAAGAATATAATTTCGAACCTTTGGTATGATAACGAGTGTAAACTTGCTAGAAAATCCATTAGGGATGCCTGTAATGAGTCTTTGAAATATGATAAGATTAATAGATACAAATCCCTAATTAAAAGGGAAAAAAAACACTACATATATAGAAAGCAAGAGAATCTTGTGCACCTTTCTAAGCTAGATCCAAAGAAATTTTGGAGGCAAATTCTAACTCGTAAAACTAAATAAAATGTTATGATTCCCCTGACAAATTGGAATTCCTACCTTAAAAATATTTACGAATCTCGTAATGTCCTAAAAAAATTTCCAAAAGTTTCTACAGAAGATGAAGTTTTTTCTATAGAAGACATACGAGTTAAGCGACTTGCAAATGGGAAAGGTAAAGACATCGATGGATATCAAGTTGAAATATTAAAAATTGGAGGGTCTGTTTTGATCCCTCACATACAAAAGCTCTTCAATTTAGCAGTCAAGTAGGGCTTCTCTAAACCTTGGACTCAAAGCCTCATTGTATCTGTTTTTAAAAGTGGGGATAAAATCAATCCCTCTAATTATAGTACCATTATTATTAGCACCATTTTATCAAAACTATATGGAAACATTTTGGAAAAGAAGATAAGCATATGGCTAGAAATCCACGGAAAAAGAGCCAAAGGTTGGACCGATTTTAGAGGTTATCATTCAACTATGGACCACCTTATCATGCTTAGGATCATTGCAAAGGAGTGTCTCAACAATAAAACCAATCTCCTTTGTTGTTTCATTGACTTTAGGAAAACTTTTGACACTTTTCCTAGGACCAACCTTTGGAATATGTTAGAAGAGATAAAAGTTCCATTCGAGCTGAGAGTTGTTGCGATAAGGTTGTATGAGAACGATATTTCCAAGTTTAGGAGTACTGAGGGTTGTCCCTTATCCCTTACCCTTTTTTGGAATTTATGTTGATAAGTTAGAAGATTGTTTCAAAGGCGCAGGTTGTGTTGGACCAACTCTTGCCAGTATAGTAATCATCCTTCTTCTCTATGCTGATGATATTGTTCTTATGGAAAGGAATCCCTACAACCTTAGTAAGCAACTTAGAATCCTCAAGTACTTTTTCTCTAGTACAGGTATGACTGAGAACACTAACAAAACGAAGGTTATGATCATTAAATCCAACAAGTTCATCTATGATAATTTTGTGTATGACAAAAATATATTGGAGGAAGTGCCTTCGTACAAGTATCTTGGAATTGATATTCATCACAAGCTCAATTGGAACTATAACATTGATAAAAGGATAAATGGAGGGTGGAAATATTATTATGGGCTTGATTTTTTTTATAAATGAGCAGACATTTGGCTACGAGATAAGAAAAATCTCCTCTTTGAGACTCTTGTCACCCCTGTTATCTTATATGATGTGAAGTTTGGGGATACAATATCTCTTGAGAATCATGGAGAAATATTGTTGTAATCTAGGGGAAAGTAGGGAGAGTTACTAGTAGTCCTTACATAAACAACATAAAAGATACACACATATAGATATAGACAATGACATACACAAGTAGTGAGAGCCCAAATATATGCATTTATTAAATGATATAGAAATGCAGTACAATGTATACAATCTCTCACACAGAGCTATCACAGTGTCCATCTGCTTGTCTATTTATATTCCTATATGTCTAGTTACCAAGCAGTTGTAACTACTTAACTTCCTGGGTCAGTCGATTATTAGATACTTCGACCGAATTACATTTCCAACTTACAACAATTGATCGAATTTCTCTTAGTTGACTAGCGGGTCTAGTCGATTGAGTCGATTATCCCCTACAACATCTCCCCCCACCTCAATTCCTTGCTCGTCCCGAGCAAGGGGGGAGTATACAAAATTAACTTTTCAAAGTTTGACTACAATATTGAGAAGTAGAAGATGGAGAGAGGAAGAAAAGTTGAAGTAGGAGGAGACAAAATTTACATGTGCTTGACTGTCTTAAGGTGATGCATCCGATCGTTCTGCTACACTTGGAATTCCGTCATTGGTTGAATCGATTGTGTCTTATTTTCTGTAGGACTGATGTGCTGGTCACATTTCTATGCTTGTTGGGTCGAAGATGTTATCTTCCTGTAAATATTCCTTTCTCTTATTGTCACTTCTGAATTGACTAAAGGCCCTATCTTGGTAGCATCCCTTGTTTTGATTCCACCATCATTTCTTCTCACACAAAATTGTTACTTGAAATGATCTTTTGACATTTTCTTTCTACGCTCTATTCAAGTAACCTAAATTATACTGTGGCTTCCTTCACCATTCGTTGGGATGATTATCAAATGTTATGTTTCCTCTAAGAGTTGATCGGTTGAAATTGTATAGGAGAATTCATGCCTTTATGAGGTGGTCATGAATTTGTTCTTCTAACGTATGTGACCAAGATGGTTGACCTGCTTTTTGATTTCTGAAGGTCTGGTTCCGGGGGTTCGTCGTCTACTAAGTTCTCTGACCCCATGGTCTATGTTTTATAACTTAACTCTTTGCAAAGTGGGTATTCTCCTTTCTTGAGATCTATTATATAGAATTGTGATATTTAAGGTAATCTAGGTGACGACGGAATATTTCATATGCGATTCAATCTCCCAAGATATAGAAGTGCAGGGTTGGTGATGGTCGTTGTCCTTTATGACCAAATCGACTATTGTTGATATGAGAGAAACTACTTTGTTGTACACTTACAAGTCCTTGTTGTCTTGCGAATAGATATTGTTTTTCCCAACCGGATGATTCACAAGCATGTGAGTTGGATTCATGATTGTTGAAGAGTTAGAGAACTTCGTGTGAGTGGACATCTATGTCAGTGCTGAACTGGAATTCATGTGAGCCTCGTTATGCATTAATCATGGTGATTCCCGAATGATTGTCCGTATGTGTCGAGACAATCTGGAAGTTGCTATGGAACGATATTTTGCGTTGGTCATTAATGTTTAAGTTATTCTCGTCGATCCTTCCATGACACAATTTGAATGCACCTTCTTTACTAGTGTCGATGTTTCCTTGGTCAATATTTTCTTGAACTTGACCGACAAGGTCTCCTTTTTTAATGTTTGGTTGGTACATGGGTCAATTGACTGTAGTTCTTAAATCGTCAGGTTTTTTGTTGTCGGTGAGACTTAATCGATGTTCTTGGTGACTTATGTTCTCATCCATTTTGTTATTCCTCACTCTATCTATATGATATCGATGTTCCTTGTGCTTGCTTAATCCATGCTCACTTGATGTCGATCTTTCCTGATCACTTGATTGTATTTTCATAAGTATTTGCCTTAGGTCAGGTGATGGAGTGGTATGTCGGTCATGTCTTCGTCTGCTTTGTCTCGGGTTCGGCCAGGGGATTATTCCTCTCTCCATTGTCATTCATTATTTCTTTCTCTTTGATGCCTTGATGGATCTTTAATACTTAAATTTTCTTTGAGGGTTTCCTATACCTGAATTTTTATAACTGAATTTTGGTTTATAAGACTAAGTAGGGTTTATTTTCGTAAGTATATGATTAGTTTATATTGTTCATCTTCCGACCACAATGTCGGATTTGCATCCCTATTGGCATTTCCCTGGTATATTTTTCCAACAGGGTTCTTATCTTTCAAGGGTGATACGTTTTTAGATTGGCACCATTAATTAATTTTTTGAATGGGTTCCCCAATAGTGTTCGGAGTTGGACCGCTCTGGTTGATCGAATATCTTCAACAACATAAGGTCCAAGCCATGTTGTCTCTAGTTTTCTTGGTTTACCTTTTATAGGATTGTCGTACAACAAAACCAAATCTCCATTTTTATATCCTTTTTCTTTATATGTCGGTCGTGCCACGCTTTTTTTTGTTGCTTCTGGACCTCTTGATAATGCATTGTGATTAGTCTTCCTTTAGCTTGTCCAATTGGTACAATAATTCGTTCATACTTTTACCGATGTCAAATTTTGCTACAGCTACAACCCCGTCAGAGTTGGTCCAGAAGTGCAAGGGAATAACAATTTTTTTTCCATAGACGATATTGAATGGAGTCTGACCTGTCAATTGTTTATATGTTGATCTATATTCCCATAGCACTGCAAGAACCTTTTCGTCCAAGTATTCTTTGTTGATGTCGCAAATATTTGTGAGCCATTTATGTAACATTTTGTTAAAATATTTGATCTCCCTGTTTGCTTGTGGGTGATGGGTTGGCATTCGTCTATGGTCAATCAAAAATTTCACTAGTAGGATTTCAATTGTTTCATTCACAAAGTGTGTGCTCTGGTCACTAATTAGTGTAAGAGGTTGATAAAAAATTTCACTAGCAGGATTTCAATTGTTTCATTCACAAAGTGTGTGCTCTGGTCACTAATTAGTGTAAGAGGACAATCAAACCTTGTGATTATATTCTCGTAGATGAATTTTGTTGTGACCTCTTCAGTACATGATTCGACTGGTTGAGCTTATACCCACTTAGTTACATATTGTATAACAATGATGATATACTTAGCACCAATTCTTCTTGCCCTCTGTGGAAAGGGATCAACAAAGTCGATGGCCCAGATTTCAAATGCTTAGTTAGGATTTACTAAACTAAGGGGTATTTTATTTTCCACATTGGTTGCCCAAGACTTTAACAACTATCACATTTTCTAACTTGATCATGATAGTCTTTATGTAGATTCGGCCACTACATGACTACTTGCAATATATTCCTAGCTATCGTGTCGGCCTGAAAGTGACCCCCAGCTAGTCCTGCATGAGCCTCATTATTGGCGTCTTCCCTTTCATGTTCAGGAATGCATCTCCTTAGGACGTCATTGGTTCCCATTTTATACAGATACCTGTTTATGATTTTGAAAGGTGCATATTTTAAGGCTAGCACTTTCTTTTTGTTTGTCGGGATATATTTCAGAGCCTTTCCTTCTTCTAATAAGTTTTCTATATATTCTAAATCATTAGGAGCAGCTTCGAATCAGAATAAGTGTGCATTTGGGAGGTCATCGTCAATGCCTATCGGGTCTTCTCTTGTTTCAAGTCATGATAGGTGGTCAGGTCAGATATTATTTTTTCCAGGTCGTATGATTAGGTCGAATTCAAACTCCTAAAATAAAAGTAACCAACGATAAATCTTGCCTTGGTGGACCGGTTTATTAAGCAAATATTTCAATGCTTGATAGTCTGTAAAAAATGTGAACAGATTGGAAAGTAAGTAATGAAGAAACCTTTGTAAAGAGAATATCATTGATAAGGCTTCCCTCTCTGTGGTCAAATAGTTTATTTTTTCTTTGTTCAATTTTTGACTTGCATATGTGTTTGGATGATCGACTATGTCACCGTATGGTTGTGATAGGACTGACCTGACAACAACGTTGGAGGCATCGACATGTACATGAAACCTTCTCGACTAATCATAAAATTTTAGTATTGGAGATTTGACCAACTTCTTCTTTAGGAATTCAAAGGATTCCTGACAATCTTGGCTCCATATAAACTAGATTTCTTTCCATAGAAGCTCATCCATTGGAAATGTGATGTCCAAGTAGTGGCATATAAACTTTCTATAGTATCGAGTGTGTCCCAATTTTTTTTTATTTGTTTTTGGTTCACGTGCGGCTTTAAGTCAAGAATAATTTTAATCTTTTCCATGTCGACCTTTACTCCATCTTTACATACCACATGTCCTAACATGATTCCGATTGGTGTAGCAAATATGTATTTATTGATGTTTAAATATAATTGGATTTGCCTGCATCATTCCAGCATAAGCCCAAGCCATTTTATATGATTTTTAAATAGGTTGTATATCACCCAGTCATCAAAGTAGACTGTCATAGTTATATATATATATATATATATATTCTTGAAATTCCTTACAACTATTCTCGACAAGGTTGTTGGTGCATTCTTCAGTCCAAATGACATGACTTTGTAGGCGAAGGAGCCAAATTTGGAGACGAATTTTGTCTTTTGTTGATCTTCTTTTACTATCGACACCTGGTTATAAAATGAGAACCTGTCGGTAAATAAGTAGCATTCGTGACCAACGAATTCATTAATGATTTCATCAGTGAAGGGAGTGGGGAACGGATCTATCACGATCAATTTATTGAAAACCTTGAAATCAACACATATTCTTAGCTTCTTGGGATCATGTTTCTTTGGTTGCACCACCATTGGGCTTGCCCATTGTGCTTTGTCGATTGGGTAAATGATACTTGCTTATAGCATTCCTTCGATCTAGTTTTGAATGATCAACTTATATTTGTGGGCAAGTTTGTATGGTCATTTTTTTATTGTCTTTGCTCCTGGAATGAGTTTGATCTTCATATCTCCCATTTACTCTACAAGTCCTTTCAAGTCCTTGTAGTCACAGGAAAAAATGTCTTGATATTATTTTAGTAGGTTGTCTATCTCAACTATTTTCTTTTTCGTCCAATAATCACCTTTTCATACCATTTTTGGGTGATCATCGTTTGATATGTCAAATTATTTTGTTTTAATTTCGTCCTACATCCATTTTGGTGGTTTTTCTTCGTCAAGATAACGTTCCCCTTCTTCAATTTTTGTAAAACTGTATGGGAAGTCAGGCTGTTCATGATCTTATTTTTGTTTTGTAGCTATATTTAATATTGATTTCACATGGTTCTGCAATCCTGGGTGGTCCTTTTTCCACTGAAACATTTGTCCTAGACACCTTATTTTTTCCATTTCGAGTCTTCGTGCTGTGGAGACTTCCTTGTTTTCCTTCGACTCAAGATTGAAATTCGATGTCGATCCTAAATCCATCTTCATATTCCCTTTTTATTTCTATACAACTAGTGTTGGATTTTCTAATAAGTTTATGATTTCTTGTGCTACTTTTCTCAGGTGTTCCTCTTCTGGATTAAATTTAAAGTCTTGCACAATTTTTTTTAATTTCCGCCCAATTTAACGTATGGTTGCAAGCTTCTTCAATCTTATACCATTTATTTTGTTATTTCGTCTAATGTGATTGGAAACATGTGGGTCCATACCCTTTAGTCTATGTAACCTATCCTTCGCCACTCATTTTCACATCGATGAATATGCTCTACTGGATCATACCCAATCCTGAAGATGGGGATATCAGTCGCTTTGGACAAATTCTGGTCTCTGAAACATTCAATGAAATATGTCGACATAGTCATCCACATTTGTAACCTGGGGGGGTATGTTTCCCACCATCTTGTATCTTGGTCTGTGAATGCTTCCATGAGGCTCTACGTCCTTCCTTTCTCTCCAATGAATTTCAACACTTCTTCGACATGTGTCGAAGGTGTATGTCGTTCATTATATCATAAGGGCTTGATTATTCGATTGTCGGTCGGTATGAGAATGGGAGTCTGTGAAATTTTATTTTCATACACTATTGGCACTACCTGGATCGAGTAGCACATTCTTAGATGTTTTAGGATGATTTCAATGGACCAACAATCTTTCGCGTGTGCTTCATAATTCTCAAATTTCTAGTTGTATAAAGTATAAATTGAAGTTGGAATTATGTCCGACCGACATGGGAGATTCTCTCAAAATTTCTCCTTGTGCAGTCAGTTCTACATAATCTCTCTTTTTTTATTATCTAATACAGGAATTGAGCCTTTTGGTCTTCATCCCATGATTTATTCCATGTTTTTCCTTCTTTTGGATCCAAGGGAATGATTATTTTTCTTCCATCGTTCTACCTTTTTCCTAAGAGATATTTGCTTTCATTTTTCGACCCCATGGCCGACCGACAAGTGCTACATATGTTGGCATCCCCTCGACTAGGTTGATGACTTCAAAGTCGGCTTGATTTGGAATACCCATTATTTGAGTGTCAACGTTTCTAAGCATACCAATGGGCTCTATCAATCTTTTCTATGCAAGTTTGAGATAGTTCAGAGTTCGTGCTAAATCAGGTTGACCTAGTCTTATCCAAGTTTCTCGCGGTAAGATATTGACTTGAGATCCAAAATCGACAACTACTTGTTTGATTGATACTTCATTGATTTCTATATCGAATCATGGATTATAATCTTTATGATTATACGAGAGTTTCCTGACATCCTTTGATGGCCTTTGTCATTCTTTGTATTCTTTTAATATATTTAACAGTTCTAGCAATTGGCCGACTGACTGTTTTTCCTATAAGAGATGTAGGAATTCTTTTCTGATATCTTCATTATGTCTTCCAGTGTTTTTCTTAAAGAGTATGTTAGATTCTTTCATAATTTGTTCGTCTTTATCGGGATTTGGAAAGAAACTGTCCTTCCTTCTCTGTTGGTCGTGTAAGGTGGCACTGTTAATATCACGTCCTGCTCCAGATCTTGTGATGATATTTAAATTATTTGAATTCAACACTTCTTCTTTTGATACTGCATGTAGAATATTTACATCTTTTACAGTCATAATTTTTTTGATTACTATTGGGCACTCTTCTAATGAGTGGTCACCAATACTGCATATATTGTAGAATTTAAAGTTGATTATGTCTTTCATTGGGAAATCCGGACTAATGTGGCCATCTTTCTAGTAATTGTAGCAATATGGTCATCCTCGACCTCGACCTCAACCCCCAAATCGACCGTGGCCTCCTCGACCTCAACCTCGACCTCGACCGTAGTAGTCATCTCTTCAACCGTAATTGTTAGCTTGGTCGGTGGCTTCTATGTGACAAATTGTTCATAGATTGTCTTGATTCTGTGCATTGAAATGCCATTATGATGTTTTGTGATTGGAAGCTTTGCAAATATGGCACCACTTAGTGTTTTTCAAATTATGTGGACAATCTTGTACATTATGATTAGTCAAACACTCGCATATGTTACAATATTTTTAAGCTTGTACTCTGTGTGCATCTGTTGTTGGTGGTGGTTGATCGTTGAGGCTACATGTTTCCTTTATATGTCCTTCTTTGTAGCATGAAGTGAACCAAATATCATTTCTCCTTATGGATAGATTCTTTATCGTTTGTTGTAAGTGCTCTATTTTTTCTTTGAGCCTTCCAGTCGATGAAGAAGTCAATGAGTCGTCATCATTCGAATCGACGCGTTGTGTTTTTTGTAATGCATCTTTATAGGTGGTTATTTCATACAAGAGTAGTGGCAAGAAGATATGTTATAGTAAACGAGATACGTACCATTGAACTAGCAAGTTTTGGTCGATTGTTGTTGTAATTTGGCTCAAGATATCTTTAAATATTTGATCATACTCCCATACCGACATGCCTAGTCGTTGTTTTACTTCTTTTAACTTTTGTGCAGCCAAGTGCGTGACATATTGGACTTTAAAAAACATTAGAAAACTATCGTTTATGTCCGACTTTTTTCGGTTTTGATTTTTTGTAAAGTTCATAAATCATGTCAGGGCACGGTGTTAGAGGGAAGCTCCGAATTGTGCCATATGTTTGTCTTCATCTATGATGTCTGTGACATCCTAGAATTTTTTTCATATGAACCCGTGTCTTTTTGGGTCCTCATATCTCTTTTATAGTGGGATGTGGTTAAATCCCATTTTTATTGTATTTTTAGAGGTACTCACTTTCTATGGTGTTTGAGTTACCACAATTTTTGACTGAGTTGTCGAATCCTCGGTCATGTTTTTTTGTGTCGCCTTTTATCTTGGTTGATCATTTATTGGGTGGTACTTGAGGAATAATTGCATCCTGTTGACTGCATAAAGTATCTCTTTGGTTTGATAACTTTGATCTTTATACTAGACTAAGCGTCGCTCCAATGGTCATGTCAGTTCAAGACTATAACTAATTTCTTCTATTGATAATAGATTTGGTAGGGGGGTCAAGTCGGTGAGATCCTTAATTTGGATGAGCATGTGGTCGGTTTCATTTATTTTTGGTTCAACATTGAATACATCTCATAGGTTTCCATGCTCGTCAGTTCTATACCATAATATTTCAGAATGGTCATCGATGTGAAGTCTTTGATGGAGGAATTCTTTTATTCGTGAGTTGTTTTCTAGTGTGGGAGAAGTAGATATAGTTGGTCCTGACTCTTCATAATCCATACTTCCAGGTTCATCTTTTGGTTGATAGGCACTCAATATATCCTCTATCAACTATGCATCACTACTTTTGTCGGGGGTCGTCGCAACTGTTTCTATTACCAGCTCTGGTTGATACATTTCAGACTCAAACTACTCACACGCTCTATCAAGCTTACCCTCCCAATCATTTATCTATTTGACTTCTGACTACTCCATAGATTACAAAGTTCTTCCATTTTATTTTGCCTTTATCCCGCTCTAATCTATGGATGTCAGTGGATTTCTTGTGTACTTGCTTTCCTCTCAACGACATTTTATACTTTAGTAATCATAACTTCTAGTATACTTTCCTTGTGGCATCTCAAAAATTCGACCGACCCCCCATTGCCATCCCGACTTAATCGAAGTCGGTATTACTGGCCATGTTCATTTATTCATAAAATAATCCCAAGCTTTTCTTGTGTCTTTGCACTTTGCATCGATAAATCCTTCCCACTCTTCATCCCTCTCTTGATAGTTACTATTTGGTAACGGTGTGCCTAGACAAGGTCGGTGTTCAACAATGTCATCGACTCCCTTGTCGAGGAGGAATTTATGAATTAGTGTCATAACAGTACATGAAAATCCTTCATGCAAGTCGGTGTAAAGGTTTTATTTTATTCCATTAAGAGATGTTCGATCTTTGATTACTTACTTTGAGATATAGTCTTCAACAACTCTCTCGAACTGTTCGAGCAAATTCATTCGTCCTCCTTTCATAAGCTTGAGGCCTAGTTTCTCGTCGGCTATCAAATTAAACATGACTCGACTTGTTGATGTACTGAAATAGAACTTCAGGGACGACTTCTAAAAATATTTCGTGGGTTTCTGAGAAGAATCTTGCTCTTTCTTCTGCGAGTGAAAGATTGTTTCTTTTGGTGTAATTTTTAATGTAATTCTCAGTCTTGTGCTCCCACCATTCATGTATGTATTGTAGGGTTAAAATATATGTATACTTCTACATGCCCAGGTTTAGAACTACCGGCGACAGAACCAATGTTGTAATCTAGGGGAAAGTAGGGAGAGTTACCAATAGTCCTTACATAAGCAACCTAAAAGATACAGACGTATAGATATGGACAATGACATACACAAGTAGTGAGAGCCCAAAGCTCTATATTTGTTAAAGGATATAGAAATGCAATACAATGTATATAATCTATCACAAAGAGCTACCGGAGTCTCCATGTGCTTGTCTATTTATATTCCTATATGTCTAGTTACTAGGCAGTTGCAACTACTTAACTCCATGGGTTGGTCGGTTATCAGATAATTCGACCGACTTACATTTATGACTTACAACAATCGATCGACTATCTCTTAGTCGACTGGTGGGTCTATTCGACTGAGTCGACTAGCCCCTACAAAAAATATAGAGAAAATCCATTTTTTTTTATAACTTATAATCTCAAAATTAAGGGCAAGAAACCCTATCCTATCCTCCTTATCAAAGCGATCCTTTCCCCCATTTAGAGAACAACTATGATTAGGTAGTTAATGTAAAAAAACAAGATAAACAACATGGATAACAAGAGACTCCCCAAAATCGCTTTAGAATCTAGCCAAAATCACCAATGGCTCAATCGGGGATGGCATAATGATGCCAAGTCTTGGCTAAATCATCGGGGAATAAAAGAAAAAGTTATTCTACAAAATATTGAGGATATTAAAAATATTGTACAATCTAAATTTAAGGAGAATCTATGGTGTGATAAATAATTAGAGGATAAAAGAAAATTATGATATTATAAGGAGGTGGTTAACCCTAACCTTGAATATTGAAAGTATCTCTCTATTTTGAATAACATAAAGAAGAGAATCAATATTAGTAAAATAAGAACCCATTCTCATTAGTTGCATAGTGAAACTAGGCATTGGGAAATCCCCAAAACACCGTGGCAAGAAAGAATTTGTCACCTTTGTGTCACTAAGAAGGTTGAAGATGAAAACACGTTCTCCTAGAATTCCCTGCGTATACCCAAATTAGATCCCAATTTCAAAATATTTGTCACAATACCAACATTCCTAACCTTCTAATTCATCAAAACTTTAGTGATCTCGGAACGCTTCTCTTAATGGTTTTCAAGCATCGAAATAACATTTTAAAGAAATCCAAGTAATTTCTTACTTTTCTTAAGGCCCGATAGACCATTTTTGGTCTCAGTGGACGTTAACCATCACCATCACCATCATCATATTTATCTATTATATTTTTTCTTTTCTTCTTTTTTCTTTTTTCTTTTTCTTTCTTTTTTCTTCTTTTTTTCCCCCTTTTTTCTCTTCTACTTGAAGATGGAAAAACCTATCATAACTAACTTGTCAACTGACAATGAGGACAACCATCATTGTTTGAGAAGAGATGTGACGGTTGCGCTCATTCACAAGGATATGATTACAATGAGGCTCTGAAGGCCTTTTTACAATAAAGAGGAATGCCAAAAACCCTAGACATCCAAAACCTAACCCTAGGAGATGAAGTGCCAAAAGTCATGTGGGTAAGTTAGTACATCAACTTCCCAGGGTCGTAACTTTTGCATATGTTCTTCATTTTAGGCACACGATATCCTATTGGAAAGGTCTATGCGATGGATACACATGTTTCTGTCCAAATTTGACTCCTACTACATTCTAAGTGCGGCGAGCCCTAAAAATGTTGTTTAGGGCCTCAAAACGGCCCCGGAAGTCAGGGACCTGAAAACTAGGAAAAAACTGCCAAACTAGAAAACTGCCAAAATGAGCTAGTTAGAATATGTGGGAGGCCACCGACATCCATCTGGATCAATCACATCCTGTTTCCAGGTATTTATCCCATCACCATGGATCCCATAGTATTATCAGTAGCAGAGCAAGACCCTGAAAGTAATGAGGAAGCCCTAATTGAAAGATATGCATATGTATTTGACCCTAATATCACTATTTCCCCCTTTTTTGTGTCTCGAAGCAACTGGGATGATATAAAGGGAAATATTATTCCATTTTTAGAAGCAGTCCAGGCCTCCATTGTCCCGTATGTTGTCAAAGTTTCTTTCCCAATTCCTGAATTCATAGGTTGGTGTGTTGAGCAATAATCCCATTCAGAAAGGGTAATTGTCAATAAACAAGGGTCTCAAAGCCTGTGTAGAATAGATAATATATCAATATAAAAGTCACTCAATATCTCAGAAGCATTTTCCTTTAATTCTGATCCATTCAACGAAGAAAAAGTGATTAGGGTTTACAGAGAATGTTAGCCAGAGCTCAAAAGTCAATTTCTACAACAAATCATTAACCCTGAACAAATGTCAGAGAGTTTTTCCTGACCAATGAGTATCAACATGATGGTCATTGAAGTTCAGTGGGTCTATTCCCTGTTGAGTCAGGTCCTAGGTCTAGATAGTGATAAATATGTTGTTGAAGTCATGCTTGGTCTTCTTTTGATTTTTTTCAAGTCAGAGTCTGGTTAGTCAGTCTGAATTAATTTTGATAAATTCCTAGTTGACACCATTCACAAGCAGCTAGTGAATTTCCACTCTTTGAGAGATTTCAGATATTATACATATCTGTTAAAGGTTTTCTTAGAAAGTAACCATGGATAAATTGATGAACAACTGAGAGGGGGGGGGTGAATCAATTGTACCTGTGCTTAAACAATTATGCTTATTTTAAACTCTTTACACAACATTTAATGACAGTCACAATAATGCAGGGAAGTAAGCAATAGAACATTAAGCACCGGTCACACATATGAGATACACAGAGACAGATATTTCCTGAGGAAATCCATACAGGGTAAAAACATCCTCTTCTTTATATG
>WSFP011498616.1:0-14077 GCA_009831015.1 Picea engelmannii
TGAAGGATAATGTATTGAATGGTTGTCGTAGATATCAGATCTCTTGAGAGAATGAAATTTATGTGATGAATGATCAAATTCATGTGATTAGAATTCCCGCTCAGTGAATAAATTTGATAATGGCTCTTGCGCCTTGTATTTAATTTGATATATAGGATGAGTTATGCAAATGAGTACTCGTTGCGCCATGTCTAATTGTGGATTAGGATTGTTGGATTGATAAGTAGGGAGATGTGTTACTGTGTGTCATTATTCATGTATGATTATTAAGGTTTATGCGTCATCATTCAATTGTATGGATGCAATGTTTATGGGTCACTATTTACTGGTGTTACTGCGTCAAATTGTGTAGCGCTTTTAATTGTATTGATGTGTCAAATTTATGTCGGGAATGATTGATGATGCGTTCTTGTTGTTCATAAATATGTATGAGGATGTGTCAATGAAGTTTCTTAATGGAGATGTAATTACTAGCGCAAAAAAAAATTCACAAAAAAACTTTCCTGTTGTATGTCAATTGTTGATGTAATGGTGGAGTCGTTACATATGGTATCAGAGCGGGTTTAACCATGCGAATGTGGATAGTCACGTCTTCCATTGAATTATACACTTGATTAATAATTTATCTCTAATTAAATTTTAACCTGTCCATTAGTTACTCATGGTTAGAGGATGTCGCGAAGGTTCACGACGTGGTGCCAAGGGAGGAGGCACGACGCCTCCAGTGGCACCTGTGCCATAGGGGTCCAACCCCCAAGGAGAAGAACAAGTCTTGAGCATGAAAGGATTTCCACGCTGGATGCGTTGGGTCTGACAAGGTCCTTCCAGGGGAATGTCAGAGGCCTTGAATAACCATCTGTACTGAGGTAAGGCTAGGGCACCTGTACCCCTGAGGGTCCACAACGCGCCCCAACCAGTATTGGTAGCATTCACGGGAAACTCTAGAATATTAAGTTCTTGCGTTCACGAGTGCCACAGATGTCTCAAGCACTGAGGCATGGCTGGAGAGCAAGGCGAAGTGCTTCACACTTCGCGGTTATGACCTCCAGCATGAAGGTCCGCAGGGAGGTCTTCATCTAAAGAGGAACGCTCTTCTATGGTGGAAGACGCTCCTACCTCAGTTAAACTTGGTCGTCGAAGCCGTGTTATGGGAATGGTTTGATGAACGGTTCCGGGTGAAGAATTATCATAGGAACTCATTGAGCACCAACTTGATGAGTCCAATGCCTTATGACAGGATGGTCGTATGGTGACAGATTATGAGACCAGATCTATGGAGCTACCTTGGTATGCCCCACATCTGAACACAAAGAAGCTAGAGGTAAACAAGTTCGTGTCGGCCTTAAATCCATATATCATGCGAAGGTGAGGATCTAAATTCTTCAGATATCGCACGATGCAGTCTAGAAGGCCTCATAGTAGAGAAGTATTTGACCATGGGAGTTAGTGCATGACTCCTACAAGACTGTCTAGACTGACGACATCAGGTGCGCAGCAACATCAGACTCCAATCAGGAAAGACCTCTTGGTATCAATATACGTCTATAGAACCCTTGTTCATGACACCAAGAAGATGGGATCCTCAGCAGAAGACCCCTATAGGGGACCACCGCCAACAACCATAGTTAAGATTGTCAACAGAACAGACCAGGATCTTATGATGGTAAGCCAACAACTTCTACTTCTGGGCCAAGAGTACTAGACCGAAGACGGATGCTAGACATGAGGAGAGCCACATTACATGCAGGACTGTCCAGTTGAGAGAACCATAGCGACTGGATCAACATGACCCACTACAATTGGGGATTAGGGAAAGGCCCATCAGATTCTTGCAGACGTGAATAATCGCTAGGTCGAGCACCATTCTGCTATGCTCAAGGCATCGACTACTATCACCAACCAGAATTATAGTATTTGTTAGACCCCAGTGCTACACAGAGCTCTATTTCTAGTACCGTGCTGAAGGGATTTAAGTAAAGGATTTCGACTCGACGATTTTAGATTCATCGAAATGGCTTCGGGTGCCAACCAGATGGTTGGAGGAAGGGGTATGAACTGTCTCTTAACTTAGGGAAAAACATAACGAAGTATGACCTACGTCATGATCTTAGATATTATGATGACGTTTTTATTAGGAATTGATTGGAATCACATGATACAATACTCAACAATAAGAAGAAGTGGTTTAGTTGGACTGATGATGAGGGAAGGATAAGCGTGATTGTAGGAAGAAAACATGGAGTATCCCTGAGGTTCATTTCTTCCCTACAACTACAAAAGAGCATGCGTAGGGAAGAAAGATTATGCAATCTGGGCACTGAGTGACATGGGCATGACAAAAGGATTTGAAGGACCTTCCTGTGGCACAAGTACTGCTGACATGTCTCAAGAAAACTACCCAGATTATCACCCGCAAGAGATTTGGAGTTTAAAATCGACTCGGAACTTGGAACAAAACCGATAGTGAGAACACCTTATAGGATGTCGACCCCTGAGTTACAAGATTTTGAAATGCTACTGAAGGAGTTGCTGGACCTGGGACTTATACGTCCAAGTGTGCCACCGTGGGGTGCGCCTATTATTTTCATACAGAATAAGGATGGGTCTTGGAGACTCTGCCTTACTACCGTCAAGTTTTCCTTGAAGACATATTGACATATTCTTAGAGGATGAAAGAACTTGACGAACTTTGCGCTTGGTGATACAGTGTTTACAAGAGAACAAATCACGAGAACTGTTGAACTACTCATTTATCAATCGAGGATTCATCAATTGGGGCATGTTATCTCCAACGAAGGTATCGCTATGGATCCAACGAAGGTAGAGGCTATTAGGGAATGGCCTGTGCCGATGAATGTACTAGAAGTACCTAACTTCGTGGCTTTAGCTAGATATTATTAACGATTCGTCAAGGGTTTTTCGAAGATAACAATCCGATTTGGGAATTGCAGAAGAAGAACAAGAAGTTTGTGTGGACCGAGAAATGCACAGAAGCATTTTGAAGGCTCAATGAGCTGTTGATGACAATGCTGATACTAAAGGTCCCTGACATGGATACAGACTTCTTGGTGCACACTGATGCATCCAAGGAAGGCTTGGGCAGAGTCTTGATTCAAGATGGTTGAGTGATTGCTTACACCTCAAGGAAGCTATGAAGGAATGAAGAGAACTACACGATGAACGATTTGGAGTTTAGCCATTGTGTATGCCTCGAGAGTGTGGATCCACTACTTGATTGGATGAAAGTTCGAACTAAAAATGGACCATTGTGGTTTGCAACACCTTTTTACGCAAGGCGACTTGAACGCGGGACAAAAGGCGTTGGTCATAAATGCTTAGTGAGTATGATTTTGAGATTACCTACATAAAGGAAACAATGAACATAGTGGTTGATGCGTTGAGACATAGACCACACATATTATTGGTGATACCTCTTTAAGAAAAATCTATGTGAAAGGATTCTAACTTACAGTGCAACGATGACTGACATAAAGAGGTTAAAAAATTTATCAGACACAACACCCTGTTGGTACCAAAATTTGAGGGATTTACTGTGGACAATGACAAATTATTGCGATGTAATAACTAGATTTACTTACCGTCCAATGAAAAATTGAGAGGTTGATCTTAAACGAAGCTTATAGAGTAGTGTACATGGCTCATCTTGGAGTCATGAAGATGAGGGCAGACCTTGATCCCTCATTCTTCTAGTAGGGATGAAGGCAGACATGGTTACCTACCCGGAGAGGTGTCTAGGACGTTGGTGAGTGAAGGCTGAACGTAGACATCTGATCGGATTAATACAACCACACGCTTTTCTAGAATCAAAATGAGAGGTCATTTCGATGGACTTTATTATGAGGATTATCGTTAGCGACAATTAGGAACGGCTATATTTTCGTGATAGTTGACACTCCGATGAAGCGTGCACACCAGTGTCCCTATGCATATGACACAACATGTGCTAGGTATATCTAGAATTTATATCATCAAGATTTTGAGACTTCCAGATGTACCAAAAGATTCACATTTGATAAGGGAATCGGTGTGCAAGACAATTTTGGACAAGTTTCCCAAGAGGCCTTGGGAACACCACTAAACTTTAGTAAAGCGTGTCCCTGAGATAGACAGGTTGACCGAAGGAATGAAACAAATTTGGAAGGTTGTGTTGCGTATGTGTGTGTTGGACCAACAAAAATGTTGGGAATAGTTCTTGTTTCTGGCCGAGTTTGCGTGCAACAACAACCATTATGGTACCATTAAGAGGGAACCACTGAGTTTCTCTACGGGCAATCGTAGACACCTTTGAGCTGGGATAGACTCGAGGATGGGGTCCTGGTAGGAACAGAAGTGATCCAAGAAATGTAAGAACAAGTACAAACGATACGAAAAAGGTGTTGGAAGAAGCGCAAGATCATCAGAAGGGTTTTTCCGATGCGCATCACATTACCATAATTATGAAGGCCCTAACGACTAACCATGCCTCATTCCTTGAGGCATTGCTTGATGTTTATCTTGTATCTGTGTGTGACTTTAGGTCAATGATACTACACATGCAATTGACTTGAGTTCTTGGTGGATGTTGGGATAGGGTGCGCTCACGGCGGAGCCAATCCACATTCTGGACCATTGAATTTATCAGCTACGATGTTGAACAATCGATCAGGTCAAGTTCAAGTGGGACAATTATAGTCCACACTCGACTACATGGGAGGATGCATATGATATGCATCAACAATTTCCATTTTTGTTTGACAACTAGACACTTAGATATTGTCAGATACTTTATTTCTACACTTGTGTACTGTGAAACTTCGGGATGACGTTTAAAACAAGAGGGGGTGTATGTAACATCCCAATCTTGCGCGCACTTATGATGTGACTTATTCCTTGAGGACACTTGCGAGAAAGTGATCTGGTTCATTATATGAGTGACTTCTTCGCTTATGGATTCTGATGATGAGATTATGATTTATGATGTTATGTTATGTTATTATGTATAGACATGTGCTATTGAATGGTTTCTCCTGAGTGTGCCAGACTCTTGACAGATTGAGGATGCCGATGGCATAGATGGACCTCCTTGGAATCCAGATCGAGTCAGGGAGTGGATTGTTTATGGTTTGCGTATTTCTGTTATTGCATATGTGACATATGACTGGTATATTATGATGTTGTTTATGGATCACTGACATGTTTGTTTATGGATGTAGGATGGTGATAGATTTCTAATCAGACTCACATTTGGAGTAAAGGAATCACACATTACAACCAAATATATTGAGGGAGAGGTGTGCAACAACCCTGCCACAACCTACTAGCACTCTCGTCGTGGCTCGAACTGTAGGTTAATGATTACCTAGTTCAAGAGGTCCAGAATCACGTGAGGGAAAACTGTGACAATATATCATGATGATTCTAAGGGGTGTGCAATAAGGAAGATTCCTTATTCCTTAGAGGCCCTTAGTCTCCCATAAGGTCACCTGACGAAGTATTGACTCCAGGGGTTTGACGTCTACCAAAATCATTCAAAAGGCGAGTGGCACCCTTGGAGCACGTAGTGTGTCTTGAAGGGAACGTCGCATAAATGGAACATGAATACATGAGAGTGGCACCCCTGTAGCACGTAGTACGTCTTGAAGGGAACGTCTCTACCTTAACACTGTGAGTTAATGAACCTAGTACCTAGAAAACTATGTCTCCTTAGGACTTGGTCAACCTTCAAATGAATGATTGCATGAGTAAAGATTAATAATTATAAAATTTCCCTTAAAAACAAATTCTGTCGAGCCTAAAGGATTTAAAGCCTAGGTCTAAATAGGTCTGGAGAAATAAAATTTAATTAAGAAAGTAATAAAGAGAGGGAAGAAGGAAATGGGGGTGAAAATTAAATTAAAAATAATAAAAAAAATTGAATGATTAAATTATTTAAAAAGATTAATGGTTGACTAAGTACAAAACCTGCTAATTTAGAACTTAGACTAAAAAGGGGAAACTTAAAGACAAAAAGGAATGTGGAACATAGGAGGGAATCTAGCCTAGAGAACTTTCTAATTTCGAACTCAACTAAGCTTTAAGAAAGGCGTCAGTCATTAACTTGTTTTTTTTTTAGTGTAAGATAAAGTCCAGAAACTCAAAACGACTTCCATATATCCCCTATTGATCTGGTTAGTTGTGGTAAATCCATATTTATGCGTATAATGTTAAATGAACCGTAACCTTAACTAAGTAATCTATACTGAGTAATCTATTTGTACCATTCATTGAACCCTTAACCGAGTAATCTATCCTCTACGAATTTCTTCTGTTTTATATATGGCCTGTGTGACAAACCTATTCCATGTAAATGTTTTTCTGCTATTTATATTACTTGTATGGTGATTGATTTAGACGTAAGTATCTGGACTGGTATCTCTCTCTTTGCTCTGCAAGGTAGCATATTGTTTACGTATATTCGGTCTCAATGCTTATTGCATTGTTATTATGGTATTTTGTGTTGGGGATCACCTCCACTATCGTATTCTTGGTGGTGGATTCATAGAGGAGGATGACTTATGGAAGGCTTCCTCCCGGGCCTCTAGGATGGTCGATTGTGGGAAATTTGTTGCAGTTGGGTAAGAATCCCCGTATACCTCTCTTCCACAGGGATACCAATTACGAGTCTCTCTCTCTCTCTCTCTCTCTCTCTCTCTCTCTCTCGGAACAAAAACTGTAGTGGTGGTATCCTCTCCTACCATGGCAAGGAATTTCTCAAGACCCATAGCCATCTCCTCATCGAAAGAACTGTCATGCAATCAATTAAGTATACTTCCCACGACCAGTCCTCGTTAACATGGGCTCATTGTGGATCTCATTGGCGTATGCTCAAACAAATACCCAATACAGAGCTCTTCAGTGTCAAGATGCTAGAAACCCTGCAATGTTTGCGAAGGGATAAAGTATTACAAATGATCCAACAAATTCTGCAGGAAGGTAAGGGGAAGAGTATAAATATTGAAGATACTATGGTCCATGTTGTTGTTAATCTGTTAGGAAACATGGCCTTTGGTAAGGACATGTTCGATTCACACTCTCCAACCTTCCAAGAGTTCAAAGACAATACTCTGCGTGTGGAGGATTTCCTTATGAATTTTCGACCACTCCCGCACAATGAACATTACCTCTTAACACATTAAACCTCCCTCTACTGCTCAACAATTTTCGCTTTTTTTGCTCAACGATTTAATTGATTTAAGCAACAAATTTTTACTACAAGTCTCAGCGTTTATCCTGCACCTTAAATGACCAACGATCCACTTGGAGTTTGCCTACTTGAATGCTCATTGTTTTTAGTGGTCATATGTCTCTATGTCTGTCCAGTGCCTTAATTATGAATTCTTTTTATGAGAACGGATTTATTGTTGTCTTATTTTATTCCAATGGTTAGATTTTTAATTTCCTTATTGTTGTTTCCATTCTGAGTTTGGGATTAATTCAATTTAAGATAGGTTATCCCCAAGTTATTATCACATGCATTTAGCTTGTGGTTACCTTGTTGATTTTTTTTATATGCTTGAAAACCCCTTTTGTAGAAGGTATTCATATCTACTCAACCCTTCAGAACTATAGGATTGAATCCCAACTATTAAAGGGTAGTCATAATTCATTCAAATTGTACTTTGTGGCTTAGATTTTTTGTGCTCACCTTCTTCCAATTGAATGCTATGTGGTTATTGGACAATCCACATTTATCGCCTTTCTTATGTTGGTCTTTTAAGTTATAAAAAGAAATGCGTAAACTAATGTTGTGGTAATTGTCACCATGTACAATTATGCTTCGCATGTTAAATAATGTTGTTTCACCACGATTGATGGATATGCTCTTGCGCATGGAATTGAAAATATCGATGAGTGATGTAATTAATAGATTGATTGCACGCACCTTGAGATAATGATTATTTTCGATCTAAATGGTTGATTAATCAAACACCTGGAAGTAGGTAGATGTTTTCTTCTGTGCCTAGAGAATAATTTAAAAGTAGTATGCATTGCGCTTTAACTTATCGTTGTTGATTGATTTAGTAATTTGATACTCTTGCGCCATGGAATACCATCTATGGTCACAATTGCACCTTAAAGTATGTGATTGATAGAATAAGCTTTGTAACCTTTTGCGCCTTGTAAATAGAGTAAAATTCTCATGCGCCATGAACTTATTTCGATTATGATTGGTTGGGTAATTAGGTTACTTGCACCTTGTATATTATTGATGGGGTATGATTAGATGTGTGTTTAGATTTCCTTGCACCTCGAGTCAAAATGGATGTTCACCATTGATCCTTTTAATTTCTGTTGAGGTATGATTGATTCTTAATTAGATCCTAGTGTGCCTTGCGAGATAAGTCATTATCTCATGCATCTTGTTGGGTAAAGGATGGATTGATTGCTTAGATGGATTGTGCGCAAATAGGTATTATGATGTACGACAGGTAGAGGGTTTAGAATCTTGTGCTCACTAAAGGATAATGTATTGAATGGTTGTCCTAGATATCAGATCTCTTGAGAGAATGAAATTTATGTGATGAATGATCGAATTCATGTGATTAGAATTCTCGTGCAGTGAATAAATTTGATAATGGCTCTTGCGCCTTGTATTTAATTTGATATATAGGATGAGTTATGCGAATGAGTACTCGTGTGCCATGTCTAATTGTGATTAGGATTATTGGATTGATGAGTAGAGAGATGTTTTACTGTGTGTCATTATTTATGTCTGATTCCTAAGGTTTATGCGTCATCATTCAATTGTATGGATTCACTGTTTATGGGTCACTATTTACTGGTGTTACTGCGTCAAACTGTGTAGCGCTTTTAATTGTATTGATGTGTCGACTTTATGTACGGAATGATTGATGATGTGTTCTTGTTGTTCATCAATATGTATGAGGATGTGTCAATGAAGTTGCTTAATTGTAACGACCTCTATCGTTACGACTACATACGACACAACACAAAATAATTTTTTTTTGTTTGTTTTAAGCAGGAAGGCAACAACGACAAAAAATAATCAACACGACTTGACGACGAAGACAATGCATGCAAATCAGGAAACAAACAACAACGACCCAACATAATAGCACATCATGCAACTGAGCGAAACATGCGATAATCAAATAGAAAAATAAAAACAACTACCCTCTCGACACAAGCAAGACAAAGCCTACAAGCTAAAGGGAAATATCAACAATCCTGTCACAACGACTTTGACGACTAGTAACTAGAAACCTCTATAGTGAGCAAGCCAATCACATTAAGGAATTACAAAACCAAGTGCCAACCTCAATTACAATGAACAATACGCCCACATCGGGAAGCGCAAGACTCTGGCCAGGTTATCATTCGCATCTATCAATCAGGGTGTGCAATGATCCCCTCATCAAGAATCATGTCGTCACAAGGCGATAGCTGTGACATTAACCATGACGCAACATCACATATCTAGACCTTTAAACCAAGCAAACTCCCTTGCGCTAGGAGACCGAATTATCTGTCAAAAATACATGAATACTATACCCAAGCACCTAATCCACAAGTCAACAAGATGCAAGGTGACATCATTCAAATTTAATTTGCACATCTAACCGAAGGATTTCTTGGTTCCTACAAGGCAATCATATGTGGTACAACAACTATGACCAACCACCATTTAAATTCAACCTGAAGCATAAAACATATATTAACCCACTAACATAGACACATATAACCAATTAATAACACATAGCTTAAGTGATTAATTAATGTAACCAATCACAATTTATTATTCAATTTGTAACTTCTTCACGGATGTGTTTACCCTTCCATTCAAAACTGTTTATTTAATCAATAAATCAACTACATTTTAAACTTTTCCATGTCAATATTACACAAATAATATTATCCTCCTTACCTTCTAGTTTTAAAATTCAGTCCTTTGAAACATTAAAGGAATGAAGCATCTTAAATGAACAAATTATTGTTTAATATGAATAAACATGATCTAATATAATAGTGCTCCCTACCAACATTGACATTTAAACCATTACAACGTCTACAACCCATAATAGATTTGCATATTGTGCAACTTACCTTATCCAATTGTACCATTTCTACATGTGACCTATTGACAAGGAATACAACCAATTGTGTCTCAAACTTAATTAATGATAAAGGTCGCACTATCCTAAGCACTGGTATAAATGACTTTTCATTGAAAACTGTAAACATATATGGATACCGCATTAGTTAGGGAATCATTAAATTGAAATTAAATCATAAGGGTAAAGTAAACATTCTAGCTATCCACTTGAATTGTTGTTAAACTTTATTACTATTAGAAAGAATGCCTAAAATAAAGCGCTGCACAATATCTTATCCTGGAAGTAGTGGCAACAAGGAGGTGCCGACAAACTTTGCATGTCTGATCATTCATTGGACGTTGGCAACTTTCTTGTTTATACATATGAAGGAAAGTACCATTTTATAGCTCAATACTTGGGAGGAGTGGTTATGAAAAGATGCCTTTAATATTAGAAAATTGAGAGCCAAATGTATGTATTATGGAACTGAGAAATGGTAGGATAGTAGAAGAGGAAATACAATTTGGAGAGTTTGGTTTCCCCACTAGATAAGACTGGTATTGATCTTGCACATAATGATGAAATCCATGAAGATGATGAATTTCAGGTATTAGAGACAACGCCGAATACTACTTTTATGGGGGAGAATTCCATGCAATTAATGGTACAGGAAAGAAGGCATGTATTTCTTCTGGCTACAACCCCAAAATTTTATGTAACTATCGAAAATCCAAGGATGCAGTGGGAACCAAAGAAGATATAGACGAAATGGGATCATCAACATCATTGCTAAAACTTTGACAGAAAATTTAAACTCTGCATAAGAATCACAATGGATATCGTGGTAGCGAGATTAATAATCAATAAAGGCCTCACATTAATCCAAGTGAACTGTTCTATTGTAAAGGGAAACCATTAAACTATTGTGCATGACAAAAATGATAATTTGAATTAAATCAGTTAATTGTTAAATCATAAAGAGTTGGAACTAAAACATCGATAGTCAAGGAAACATAAATCTGTGTAGTAATAAAATGAATTTCAATGGCAGTGAAATTTCTTGTGTAGTAATAATGGCATTCAATGGAAGTAAAAATCCGTAGTAATAATTGCAAATTTAATAGCAATAAATTTCCGGTGGAGTAATAAATGAAATTCAAAGCTAACAGGACAACTAACAAGGCTGGCAGTGCCACACTTGGATGCATAGTGCACTGGAAAGAAAAGGGCTATAGCTAAGATTGAGGAGCATCTTTATACAACAAATTGTTTAAGAGAAAAAAAAAACGTTATTCATCTAAAAAAAAAAACGTTATACAACAAATGTTGAGGAGCCATGTGTTAAGAAAAATTGAGGAGCCAAGCATTATTCAACAAATTGTTTAAAAACATTTTACAACAAATCGTTATTAAGCAAAAATGTTACACAACAAAAACGTGATACAACAAAAACGTTATTCAACCAAAAACGTTATACAACAAATGCATTGTACATGAGCTCGTTCAAGGAGCAATCAGGTTTCAACAATGCATTATTCAATAATCGTTACACAACAAATGTTATAAAGGAGCTTGTTTAAGGAGCAATCTTTATTCATAAATGCATTATTCTACAATGATTGAGGAGAAACATGTTATCCATCAAGCGTTAAGAGGAAAAAGCGTTGGAAGACATGGAAGGTTTATTCATTAAGAGTTCTGGCACAAAGATACAAAGGATCCAAGATGCAAGGTCAAAACCAAGGTGAAGAGGAAAAGGAAAGGTTCACTGGGTAAAGAGAGGGGTAAACACCCAGGAGAGAATTCTTGGCTGGGCAGAGAAACAATTCTACACTTATTATCCATGCACATGAAAGTAGGGCATTTGAATCTAAATATTTAACACCGGAGTGAAAGACAATCGATTCGGCTCATGATCGACTGATCAGAAACAAACTAATAACTTAAAGGATAAAGGAACAAAAGGTAAAAACACAAATCTACATCTGTATCTTCTACATGGAGAAACAAATATAAAAGCACAATCAAGGAATAAAGAAAAAGCATGCAGGAGATACAAAAGCGCAGGCAAGGTTTGAGTCTAGGGCTCATTCTGGCCATGCACAATTAGGAAATAACTCAGAAATAAAAGATACTATGGATAGCAAGGTTCTTATAGGATGAATCCAGCATCAAGGCGATTACAATTACCGTTGAAATAAAAGTGCAAGGAAGCTCACGACAATGAAATCATCATCCGAATACAGTAAAATAAACAAGCGTAAATTAAATTTTATTACAAGTAACAACTTTAACGGGCGTACCTTAGTGGCCAAATGTGAATGCTCCGAAGTCGTTGTTAGAAAAACAGGACCGTTGAGCAATAAAATAAAACAAATGCGGAAATAAAATACAAAAGATACACAATACAATAGAGACATAGATATACATGGTTCACCTAGTGTGGGCTACGTCCACCAGAGAAATTATCAGGTCCTTCCTTTATTATTATCCAACAAATGAAGGGATACAAACTACAAAAAACTCGTTGTAACTTCCTCTTCTTTCTCTCACAGTCTCCTATCTCAGAATACAATATTCACCATCATGCATAGCCGCAATACATTTCCCTAATAACAAAGGGTTGCCTTCTAGGGAAAAAAAACCCTAACATAATTTCTACCGTTGGATCTGCGACCTTATAATGAACGGTCCAGTTTTACAATGAAATTACAATATACATTTACAAGGTAATTTTTCCTTTGGGGGCTTCTCCTTTGAACCCCTGCCGGGGGCCCGCTTTCCCCTGTACCCTACAACCGAGGGGATAGCCCCCCCAGACCCCATAGAGGGGGTAACCCCCCTCTGCACTCCCCCACGTGGAAGAGTGTACATACTTCTGGGGTGTAAATACTTTATGGGGTATAAACACGGCTAAAAACAAAAGACCTCTGAATCAGGAAGATAACCAGGCTCCACAACCAACAATCTCCCACTTGGAGATTGATCTCAGCAACTCCACTAGTGTTGTATATGCTGGAATTTGAACCTTCTTGGACTTGGAAAATTTCTCATCTTCATCTTCATTCTTGAATACCAACTGAAACTGAGCAGGAACTCAGTTTCTCCCTAGTTACTCCCTTTGTTAACATGTCTACAGGATTCTGTCTAGTGTGTATCTTTTCCAACTTCAAATTTCCATCTTCCAAGACGGATCGTATGAAATGGCACCTCAAATATATATTCTTAGTCTTCAAATGAAAGGCTGAGTTCTTTGTAAGATGAATGGCACTCTGACTGTCACAGTACAACCTGTTGTTCTCCTGCTTCTTTCCCAATTCCTCCATAAACCTATGTAACCAAATCATCTCTTTACTAGCCTCTGTAGCAGCAACATACTCTGCTTCTGTTGTTGAAAGTGAAACAACCTTTTGCAGTTTCTAAATCCAACTTACTGTTGTTCCACCTATAGTAAAAACATACCCTGTGGTGCTCCTCCTGCTGTCTTTATCACCTGCCATATCTGAATCAACATATCCCTATAGAAAAGTGTCTGAACCTCCAAAACAGAATGCATGAGTAGCAATACCTCTCAAATACCTGAGAATCCACTTTACTGCCTCCCAATGTTCTTTACCTGGATTGTTCATATACCTTCTCACAACTCCCACTTCATGTGCAATATCTGGTCTTGTGAAAACCATTGCATACATCAAGCTGCCAAATGTTGATGAATAAGGGACCCTGGACATGTATTCTATCTTCTCTTGTGTTTTGGGACACATTTCCTTAGTTAATTTGAAATGGATGGCCAAAGGTGTTCTAACTAGTTTTGCATTCTGCATTCTGAACTTCTCCAAAACCTTCTCTATGTACTCACCCTGAGACAATGTCAATTTGCAATTTTTCCTGTCTCTTGTTATTCTCATACCAAGGATTTTCTTTGCAACACCCAAATCCTTCATCGCAAATGAATTAGCTAATTTCTTCTTGAGCACATTTAT
>ML885891.1:1845-14077 GCA_009831015.1 Picea engelmannii
AATAGTTCTTCGATTGGTGGAACTTCAATGTGGGGAGGGGCCTCTGTGGGAGGAGTATTGTCTTTGATATCTTTTCCATTAGAGGAAAATACACACACTTGTGCTGAAATAGATGGGTTTAGGAGAGGTGGTGCTCCATGATAAGTTCCTAACAAGTATGGGTCTTTGAATATCCCAGGACCAACGTCGATGACTAAAAACGCATTCGAGCTAGTGCGGACAAGGGGGAGGATGTTATTAATGTTGGCAGAATTATTAATCTCGTATTGTGTAAGTTGGTCGATGGTGACGATTTTCCCATTATGGGGGAACATCATCGTTCGAAACACAGAAGAGGCTATGAGATTCATAGCATACATGTAGCTACATCTAAATAAGATATTGTAATCAAGTGGGGCATCGATAAATTCAATGCCAATCAATATAGTTTTCCCCCCAAGTTCTACGGGGACATTTTAGAAGAGCCCTTCAGGGGATGTTGGTCGACCATCATAAGCTCTCAGAGTGATGGTAGATGGTACTAGCTCAGGTGAGTCGAGTTTCTGCCATACTACTTTAGACATGATGCATGTGGATGCACCTTCATCAATGATGCATCGATGAACTGTGATGTCCCATATTTTAACTGGTATCTGAAAGGCTACCAGAGCGGGGAGGCATATACTCCGCTATCCAAATCAAAGGTGATTAGCTGAGTATTAGTTGGGTCAACTTCCCCCAATGCAGAAAGAAAATATTTCCACTATGATGGATAGGTTTGGAGGACCTCCAACACCGACATGGCTACAGGAGACTATTCTAAGTCATCAACCAGACTGTAATTATGGGCTTCCTTAGCGTGAGGGTTATGTACATTCTGTCGTAGAGGTATGCGGGGTATACAAGGATTTGGTTCAATATTATGGAGAGGAATCATCAATGGTTGTCCTACTATAGCTGGAGTTGTTTCTGAAGTGGTTGGGGTAGATTCAGGAGACATGCTGTATGAAGCGCTGTGTGTTTATAGAAGAATCTCCTCTTCGCTGGTAAGGAGAATACTGTGATCGAATGGATTTTTGGGTTGATTAGGCCCTGGCTTTTGATATTGCCCCATTTGTGGTGGGGAAGAGTTTACCTCTTGTTGGGTATTCATCACACCTTGGTGTGGAATGGGGTTTTTCAAAATAGCCAGAGGTGGTGGTTTCAAATAATGTTGTGGGGCCGACTGGGGGCAGGTGGTGCCAGAGGATGTTGTGTGTTCATGGATGCTTTCATCCATTTGTAATCGATAATTTGGGGGAAGTGGTGTGTATAATATCCATACTCACCACATAGAGTGCAAGGAAAGTTAGTTTTGAGGTTATTGTTCTTCCCTTGTTGCCGTTGATTGTTATTGTTTCCCCCTTGGGGGTTTTGGTTGCCCCTAGCGGGATGGTTTTGTGGGGGGTTATTTCCTCCTGGTCCCGGGTTATTATTGTTTCGATTTTTTCCTTTATTCTTGGAATTATTTGGATGATGAGCCAAAATTTCTGTATTCAACTATTCAAAAGCATGAACCTGTTGAATGGGAGAGGGTTGAACAAAGTTAACGCCAACATGTGGTTGTCTTGGTGGGGGAGAAACCGACTGGGGAGGACTAGGAAATGGAAAATATGGATTGTTTTGTGGAGAGGATCCATATGGCGTAGAGGAAGTTGAAGTACCTCCACTACTATTGGGATTATATACGGGGGTTGGGGATGGACCCCTAGTTGACTGAGAGACCAGATGCATCATGGGTATCGGTGGGGGTCCACCCAATGGTGGACGGGGAACAATAGGGAATGACTATTGGTGAGGGGGAGGAGGGTAATAATATGTCCCTCCATATGGTTGAGGATACTGATTTACACCATAAGTAGGTGACAGGTGGCTGTAAGGGTTGTGGTGTGTCATAGAACCAATCAACCCATCCAGAGCATGGGAAACCCCAGGTTTGTCCTGGAAACATGGTAGGGGTCGCAGTGCGTCAGACAATACTGTGTACAAGTAACTTGATTGGGCATATATGAGGTCAAATTGTTGGGCCTTATTGATGGATTCCCCTTTTGATTGAGGAAACGTGGATGCTACATCTTTGGAAATAATAGAGACAAGCGATTTAAGAAATCAATCAAGACATTGTTCTTTGGTGGTTTCTGCTTTACACAAACTACATCGCCGATGCCATTCATGGATGTGGTTGGCGATATGGATAGCAATGGTTTGTTTGAAGTCAAAAAGAAGTTCTAAGCTAGTATCATGATGAGATGGTAATTGGAAAAATGACAAAAAGGCCTTTACCAATGATTCAAAGGTCACATGGGACCCTGATTTTTCGTCCACATGCCAATTAGATGATGAACCAGTGAGAGTTCTTTGAAATAACCTCAAGCGGATGGAATCATCTATGATGCTGTTTGAAGAGCACCATAAGTGGAAGGTCATAACATGGTTGGCAGGGTCTTCCCCTAGTTTTCCTTCAAGCTTCAGAATGTCTGACGATAATTTGGTAGGCATATTGGGCCATGGCATCATGTAAAATGGGATCATTTGTGAGTTTGGTTAAATCATGAATGTTGAGGGATGCCAAGTATGGCAAGGGGAGATTAGGCGTAGGATTATCTCCATCCATTTCATGTGTAGGTAGTGGACCTGTCCCTTGAGAGGGATTTGGTGGGTTTGTACTTCTTCCTTGAGAAGACATTTCCCCCCCTCCTCCTTGTGAAGGAGAACTAATAGATGGATTGCTTTGGGTATTTGACCCAAGCAAAGTGGAACCAAGTAAAGATGATCCCAAGACAATAGCACTCACTAGGGTGTGAGATGGTTGAGCCGATGAGTTGGCAATACTAGAGACTCCTCTTAGAATAGGCTAGAGATTTTGCAAGCGCCTAAAACAATGGGGATTCTATGGTTCCCCTATGGTTTTGACTAGCAAATTGAATGTGTGCAAATGGTGACAAGAGAGAAATAAATGAACAAGAGCTTTTTACCTTCACAACATAGTATAACTCACAATTGCATGTAATCAAATGAACATCATACATAAATCAATTGTAAAGTAAACAAGCATGTGGATAGGTGGGTTTTGTCCGCGTGGGGGAAAAACAAAAACAAATGCTCGTGTCCTAAAAAGACCTATCGTCCTTCCTCTCAATTTAGTGTTGGGCCTTCCAATAGCACTCAACAGTGGGGTCTGAAGCCACTGGAAGAGGAACTAGTGAAGGTTGAAGTAATAAGTTATAATGAGGGGTAGAGGGTGCATATCCTGAAAGAGCTGGCAATATTTCTCAATAGCCACACAAAATATGATCAAGGTGCGATTGCAACCCTCAATCGCCACCTGGGTGGATTTCCTATGTTTGGCCACTAAGTACCTCGGTCAAAGTGTGACATTTAGATTTTCATCCTAAGAAATGGGTCACAGGATGGATGCCCTCACAAGAGTTGGGTGACTCAACGAGGGATGCGCAGAACAACCAGACCTCGACCTTCGAATCTTCATGGGTATCTCCCTGCCTTATGGTAAAGGAACACTTGACTTGGAGGATTTTAAAAGATCCCTATTCTCAAATTATATTGTTTCAAAATGTGAGAACCTGATAACGAGGGGTTATTTGGATGCCTACCCCCGAGATTCTACCTAGACTAAAAAAATTCTTTTGGCACCTCCTTTGGAGGAAAATTTAGTGCGTTCTTAAATTTGTTTTTAGATGTGGTGGGCTGAGAGATTGGGGTCATGGACCAACCTTGTTTGAATTAAATTGGTGTGGATAATTTCTAAAGAAGTAGCTGAATCTTTCAGAGTTTCTTTGAAGTACTTTGTGAGTACTAAAAAAGAAAGCCTACTTCAACCTCCACTATTCTAATAGAAATTATGTGTGAGATGAGTGGTTTTGTGTGCAAGAAAGTGAGATGTGCAAAATATTTTTAATAAGTTAAGAGTGAGATTGCAGTATGTGGACTTCCTATGGTCCTTTCAAATCTTATTACCTAGCTTAATATGTTTCTTTGGTACAACCTTGCAGAATATTTAAAGCCCTAAAGAACTAACAATGTGGACATATGGATCCTTACAAATCCTTGAAACTCTGTAGAATGTTGTCTACACTAGAAAATATTTTGAAACTATCCTAGGATTGTAAACATGTGGGCATGTATGGGCCAGTTACTTGATATTTTAAACTTTCCTAGAGTGTTGTGTAAACTAAGAAAGCATTTTGAAACTATCCTAAGATTGAAAACATGTGGGCATGTATGGTCCCTTACAAAGCTTTAAGATAATTTTCAAAACTAAGAGGTACCCTAGGGGGGTTTTATCCTCTCCTAATGATTTCTTAAGGGAGATGAAATTTCCTTTCAACCACCTTTTTTTATTCCTGATATCACACTAGGGTGCGAGGAAGAGCATACTTGAGGGTTAAAATTGATTTCTAGTCATAAATTAATTGATTGTGTTTTGAAAAAGAAATAACTTCAACTCAAAATTTCAAATTCCAAATGAGCCATCCATGTGGCAAAAAAGCAAAGAGAAGAATAATGATTCGTTTTACCCCTATGTGCTTATGTTAGCTAACCTTTCTTGTGAGAAAGTACCCTAATTGAAGTGTGGTTTCTTTACAAAGTGTAAGAAATTAAAAATTGAAGGCAAGGGGCCCTCAAACCATTCATAAAAAACCTTACAATTTGCAAAAAATGAAATTATGCATGGGCTGTAATTATGAAAAGAGCGCAGAGGGCATAGAGTGCACACAATGCACAGAGTTATGAAGGCTATCACACACACAATGCACAAAGTTATGAAGGCTGTCACGCACACAATGCATAGAATGTGTGTTTGTGTACCTCGAAAGCCATGCACTTCCTATCACGCGTCGGGAACGAAATTTCCAAGTGAAATTCTCTTTCCTTAGCTCTGAATTTTGACTTTGGAAGGTTGGACTAGGTCGGTTTTGGTACCTGCCTATCCAAACAATTAGAAAGAAGTTCTCTCAAGACTTAAGTAGGGAGGAATTTGATATCGATCCCCAGTTGAGTCGCCAATTTGTTGTGTTGGTTTTGCCACTTGGGTGAGAAAAAACACAACACTTGCTTTCCTAGTTAAGTCAACTAAACAAGACAGAGGTTTGTGAGTTGATTAGATAACCAAATACACATGAAACAAGTAAATAGAAATAAAATAAAAAACAAAAAGAAATAGATGTTAGAGAAGCTTGCAAGAACTAGAACCATGAAAAGAAAAAAATGACCATCATATACCAATGGATCAATATATTGATAAGATAACACCGTAGAGAAAGGCATGGACTTATGAATTCCCTCTTCCTCCTTGAGAGGGCTCTTGAGTTCCCTAATATAGAGCTCTTCTCTTCATACAATGGAAAATGAAAATGGTGAAGAAATACAATGCCAATCCTCTCAAGAGGTGAGTGGAATGGCCCTTGCTATAGTGCTTGAATGATTCAAAGAGAAAAGACGATTCTCCAAGAAGAATTATTGCAGCATAACAATACCTTGAAGTTCTTATTTTTCTAGCACACCATGGCACATATTTATAGTGTCCATTCATGAAAAGATACAACTGGTTCATAGTGTGAAAAAGGGGCCTTTTAGGGCACTTCCTAGCCCTTGACCAGCCTCCAAGCTAGATTTCGCTCAGATTTGAGTGTTAAATCATGTTGGGGATCAGACTAGAAGTGGTTGAGAGGCCGACAAGATTCATAAATGCACCGTTCATGAGAAGTGCACAACTTTTCTCGTAGACAGTTGCGCATCTTACGCACAGTGTGTGCTGAGGGTTGTGTTAGCATGTGCATTCTGTGCACTGTGCATGCACTTCCTTTGGTTAATTTGTGCACTTTAATTTTTTAACCAAGTATATAGTTTTTTCCTTTTTGATGGATTTAGTGTTGTAGGTGGACTAATTGATGCTGGAATTGATGTCTTTCTTCAACCATTGTGTGAAATGTTGTAGATGATTTTTCAGTGATAACAAGGTGTATACTCATTGTTAAATATATTGATCCAAACTCTATTTTGCACTGGATTCGTTAACACGGGAAAATGGTCCATAATGCATCAAAATCAATGGTAGGCGGTTTCATAGGATTTTCTGATAATAGGTCAATTCCTGGCATGGAAAGTTGGATCATGTTGTCAGGTCAGGATTGGGGTTGATGCTATAGCTGGAGTGGGTGGTCAAAGCTTTATTTCAAATGCTCTAGTAGAAAAATTGTGTGAATCGAGTGTTTGTACACTCAATCAAATTGGTGATGTTCATCAGTCTACTCTTTGGCATCAACATTGGTATTCTACTTTGGACATTGGGTTGGAGGTTCATTGGTTTGTGGAGTGGACCCGATATATATTTGCACTGAGGAAAGATCTTGTTCATCTCTTTGACGTAGAGGGTGAGTTTGTATGGAGCTTTCCAAATTCATGAGGAAGGCGTTCTGCTAAATTATTCTATCAAGCTTTGGTAAATGGTGTGATTAATGAACCCTGTTGGTGGTATAAATATCTTTGGCAAGTAAAGGGCCCTCCCAAGGGAAATATTTTCTTCTGGTTGGCTCTTAAGAACCAAGTGTTAACATGGGATTGCATGTAGAAAAGGGGAAAATTGTGTCCAGGCTTCTCTTGTCTATGCAAGTGCGAAGAAGAAACAAATCAACATCCTTTTATGAATTGTGCGTACACTAGACAAGTGTGGTAGGATATTGAAGGAAATATGAATCTAGATAAATTGTGGAATTGAGACTTGGTATCTAATGACTTTTTGGTTTTCTTTAAAGAGAAACATATAAATTTGATCTGTTCTCTCCCTATCTTAGTTGTGTGGGGTTTATGGTTGGCCCACGATGCTTTTTTTTTTTAAGGTAAGCCACAACCCACTTTTAAAGTATCACAATAGGTGATGGGTTTATTGCCTCATTATAAGAACTCATTTTGATCCATCGAGTCTTACTCCCTCTTGAAATTGATCATATCTCTATGTGGGATTTTTTTGATGGGGCATGTCAAAGACCATATTTCTTTTGTGGTGCTTCTTTTCAGTTGCACTTAACAAATTCAAATTATATAGCTGGTAAGGTCAACCTGGTGTTGACACAGGAAAAATTCCCTTTAGCAACAAAAAGGGTTAACCCCGATAAGAAGTCCCAATTAGACCTCTCATCGTTTGGAGTAGGGAACCCATCTGGATTTTGGCCCAACGACCATTTCTGGTTTGGGGTTTATCGGTTGCAGCGCGGTCCACCGATGATGGTTTCTAAGCTAAATAATGAAATTAAACTAATCTAAGATGCATGAGTCTGGACAAAAATTGTAACCAGAAAGAAAACATATAACCATATGTGCTCCTATCAATGTCCCTAGAAATAGTTCACACAGAGCAAAGACAAGATTACAAAAAAATAACTGCAAACCCAGAATAGTCTAACATTTAAAATATCATTTACAGTCCTATGTCCACGAATTCAAACAAGTATTCCTTGAAGAACATAAATAATATTGCAACAAACATACATAAGAATAGTTTATATTATGAACTAAATTCTTACACAACCCGAGTGCTGAGCAAAACAAAACAAAATAGTCCATAACACCTGCAACACAGGAATCAAAGTTATCTAGAAAATAGCTTGGCCAAACAGGCTTCTCCTCATTAAAAGTTTCAACAATGGTACACAAAATATCCAATAGAAAAAAATTCCCCAATTCAAATACAATCCCCCTATTTATTGAAATTCATCTTGACTATTGGCCTTCCGCCTCCCCGACCGTTGACCTTCCATTTGTAAAATTTGTCTTTATCCTCTATGGAATGATGAGGGAATAATGACAACAAAAATGCTCATAATTTAATATATCATACATTATATACATTAGTATTTTGAATTTTTCCTTTTAGTGCTTACGTGCCATCATGGGTTTGCATAACTGAGTTTAATAGCCATTTCTCAGGACTTATTATATTCCCAAGAAATAGTTACAAACTCTTGACCTTCTACATCCAGTTTCTTCTTAATTTAAGAAAAAGAAAAGCTAAGATATACAAATTTGAATTTTTATCTTATGCTTCCCATTGCCTTTATCTCCTCTTCTCCTTTTCTGCTACTACTATTACTTGGTCTTTAATCTGGTCCCTTTTGCCTCTTTGCTTGATATTCATCTACCATGAGATCTATCCTTCGTCTCTTGCTAATCGAGATTGATTCTCTTTTGTTGGTGGCTACTAATGTGTTGGTGTATCATCCTTTGTTTTAGATCACACTTGAAAAGATGTTGCTATGTCTTTGTAGTCTACTCCTTTACACACAATGTATTCAGATTCCTGAATGTGATATTCATCCAGTTGGTACTTGGGTGCCATTCAATACCAAATACATGAGTTTCCCATACATAATATTTCAATATATAAATTAAAACATATTTAACCATGGATAAATTAATCAACAATTGAGTGATAAGTTTGGATATACTTTAGTGAGTTTGATATATGGTCCCTTTGATGGTTGTTTCATGGACATCCCCCATTGCGATGTTGTGTTAATGAATTTTGGGTTGATGACAATATGAAAACATGAAAAATCGAATATATATGAAAAATAATGAGGAATATCCTAAACTTTATAACTTGGAAGTTATATAGATCAATGATACCTTTCCAATAGTATAAGGTGTGTGCAAAATGGAGCTTGGATTCAAAAGTTATGGCAAAAATACGAAAGAAATTTTTATAGGATCCATCATTGTTGTTATCTCCTCAAATAAATTGATGGAGATTTTTCTTTTTAGGTGATAGATTGTGGTCCAAAAAATTTATTTCGAAAATTATTTAGGTATGTCAAAGAGTCTATTTTCTGTAAATAAATTTGGAAATAACTTTTGATTTGGTTTTGTCAAGCAAAAGAAAGAATCTTAGGTTTCAGTGGTTTAGGCGACCCTGAAAAGCGCTCATTAACCACAAAAAACGTTCGTTCTCGGTAGTTAAGGGGGAAAGCAAAAACCCAGTTAACCACCGAAAAGATTTCCATGGGAAAAATGAAAAGCCCGTGCTTTCGCACGAGCTAGCTGTCAATTGGTGTAATCATGAAGACATAACCACCGAAAGTCCATGGAGGTGGTAAGGTATGCATGATATTATTGCATCTATCCGAAGATTGATACCCTGTTGTCCTTTTAACTACATTTGTCATTTAAGAATTAAGGCTCGGCAGAGACTCAAAAACTCATGTGTGATTCCCAACTAATAGAAATGATTAGTCACATAGCCCCTCACTATCTCCAGTCATGAGGACACAGATCCATTATGACCCCGAATAATCTCTGTTTTGATTCCATTAATTACCAATTCGAATCCGAGAGTCATTTTGACAGTCTTGAGCCCATGATTTCATCAAGTAAACGCATATTCAGAGACCATAATCCCATTTTTTGTGGTGATTTCCGAGTGGAGTTTGAGTTCAGCAAATCATTATCAATCCAATTGGCATACCAATCAAGCCAAGTTGAGTCATCAGGTAGTTCGAATTCCTACTATTTCAATTTGATTTTACATCCCACCGAAACTCGAAATTTTCGGCTTGTATTCAGTTAGTCTGTTGTTTAGATTCGGTTAGTGGTTGAGCTATGCAATCAAAACTTTGAGTCACCCTGTCTCATTTATTTACTCTAAGTCATACTCCCTGTCACCCTAAATCATAGAGTTTTTGTCTCCCTGGCACGAAGATTTTCCTAAATCACAGGTACATGTCAACAATTACTAAATGCCGAAAGCAGGGCATGTTCTAAGGGATGAATTGGATGGAGTTTGGTACCTTGAGGCTCACCCTGAGGTGGCTGGGTTCTTCAAGCAAACATGAGTCTATGCATACAGTGAAAAACTGGCAGATTTCCACCAAGAGGTGTCTGAATCCTTTGCTATCTCGTATGATGGAAGAGAAGCAACAGTGGGAAAAGAGGAGTTTGTGGTCGATGAAGCAGCCATAGTTGAGTTCACTGGTCTCCTTAGAACATGGGATTGCTGGTTCAAGTCAACTTTTCCCTCAAACATTGAATTTAGATCCTACCTACAGCCTCTGCACAAGGATCTTATATGGAAAAAAGACATACCGATGTCTTATTTGGAACCTAAGTGGCAATCTCTCCTGAAGACAATATTTGTCTATATCACCTATGAAGGTAGATACAACAGAGTCTTGTTTTATCACTTCAAGTTATTGAATCATTTTATAGGTAGGTCTCCCATCAACTTGCCCTTCTACCTACACAAATCTCTCAAAAAAATGGTCAGACAAGTCAAGGCAAAGCCTACCAAAGTGGCCAACATATTGTCACACCAGGGTTTGATTACACTTATTATTAAAGAGTCATTGAAGAAGAAACAAGTGGACTGGAATTACTTCCTATTTTGGAATGAGTTCCAAAACAATTTTCAACAGGATGAGAAGGGGAAGAAGTCCATTGCTAAGAGGTCTCTCACCCCTAAGAGCAGTCTAAGAAAGAGGAAGGCTATCTCACCACCAAGAGAGCTGATAGAATCATCCTCTGCTAAAAGAAAAAGAACCAAAAGAAAGTTACAGTTTGAGGGTGAGCAGACCAAGGGCCTTGTTGAAGGAGATAACCCTTTGAAATTACCATATAGTGACTCAGACCCAGAGCAGGAGTTAGCAAAGACACAAGGTGAGGAACAGGCTGAGCAAGTTGTAGAATATTATCCCAACTTTCCCTCACCAACTCCTCCAGATGAACACAGTCAACCATTAGCAAAATCTTCTTCAAGCAAGCCTAAAGCATCCAAGGTTCATAAAATCAATAAACTTCTGAAACAAATCTATGAGATGGAAGTATTAGAAAGAGTTATTAAAAAGGAAAATACAGACTTGACTGAAATAAATGTATAACTTTTCAACATGAACCAAAGTCTCAAGGAAAATCATGATAAATTCAAGGACAGGAACAGGGTGCTGATAAGGGAGAACATGAAGCTGTACAGGCAGCTTAGACTTCTGAGGCTGAAGTTAAAAGAGTCTCAACCTCCAACACAGGATAAAATAGGTTTGGAAACTCTAGCCGAGTTAGCTACAAAAATGGTAGATATACCACAGTCTTCCATACAACAAGTTGAAGTTCGCAGATCTGCACGAGGAAGAGCTGCATCATCAAAAAGACCTTGAACACTCAACAAAGCATCAAGGTAATCGTTTTTTCAAATTTTGAAGTTTTGGACAAAGCTAAGTTTTTGATGGTTTAGGCGAACATGACGATTGTTCATTAACCACCGAAAGCAAAGCTTTCGGTAGTTAATACACCCAGAATTCCTCTATGTTAACCACCAAAACCTGTAACTGGATAGAGAAAGCTAAATTTTGCACAGATCGAGGTTTTTCTGATCCAAATCATTTGAAAAAACTCATGATGGATAGATGATGAATTATATATTCAGTTTCAAGATCCATTTTTGGTGCATAAGGATTAGAAAAGATAGCCAAGTTGGTTTTGGCACCTATTTTGGCGACAACAAATTGGGATTTTATGCACATCTCAGCAAATTCGAATTTTATCTCTTGGAAGAGTCATCAATCAGCCTTGGAAGGCTATTTTGCACTTCACAAGGACTCTACAAGATCTAAAGACATGAAATGTGGGATTGACCTCATTTTGAGGATCATTCCTTATCTTTTGCAAGTTAGTTTTGACTTTGTATTTTAGGCATATCTGATCCATTAATTCAGGATCTAGATATTGTGTTGTAAAAGCTATAAAGCTGAAAACAGAAGATAAACACAATGTTCGATTTTGAGTTCTATATTCTACTATTTTGTATGAAATACACTTTCTTTAATATATCAGCCTGGAAGCTTCTTTCATTTGTTACTGTCAGACCGTCTTTCATCTTTGTCTATGCATATGAGTGGAATTCGTTCTTTTGTCTCTATTTAATGATCCCATGGTAACTGTCATCTTACTTTTGATTGTTAAGCAAGAATCATAAGCATCTTTGGCTAGTTTGTTGACCCATCATATATATGGTTTATGTATGTTTTGGTTAACTGATTAGTTTTCTTATCCATATGTTATACAAAAATATCTGACAATAGCTCTTGAAGGCCTTGTATTGCATGAATATAGTTAGACTGTCTTGAAAATATAATCCAGAGGTTAAGATATTCATCTTGATCCAAACCCACACTTATTATTGAGAAAATAGTTTCCAAAAAGATTAAGTTAC
>WSFP011498621.1:0-13346 GCA_009831015.1 Picea engelmannii
GCTGTTTTCTCTTCTCGGGCAAATGGAGTCAATGCAACACCTTTAATGGAGGCCAAATACAAGAGAAGTCTTGAATAATTGAAACCCTAGGATTATCCACTCATAAGCCTAGGTTCAAACTTCTAGGGAAGAAACTCTAGGGTTTATCCTCTGATAAACCCTAGGTTTAGTCCCACTAAGGCTATACGAGTCAGTTTTGGGACGCCTCAAAATGGCACATGGCCTTTCTAATTTCATTCAGAGTACCATTGGGGTAAAGCAGGGGTGCCCCCTCTCGCCGACCCTATTCGGGATCTACATTAACGAGTTGGAGTCCTTCCTCCATGAGCATATCTAGGAGGGGGGTGGTTGTTTTCTGCATTAGGTGTTGATCTCCCTGCTCTTATTCATTGATGACTTGGTCTTGTTGGCCTCCACCCCTGAGGGCCTGCAGAGACAGATCGATGCACTAGCCTGATTTTGTGACCTTTGACAGTTGACAGTTAACTTGGGGAAAACCAAGGTTTTGATCTTCAACGCATCGAAGAACTCTCTAACAGACTTACATTTCTACTACCGGGGGGAAGAGATTGAGATCACCACAGCCTATACTTACCTGGGAGTACAGTTCACAATGCCTTGTTTCGGTTTGCGGCAGGCCCTTCAGCTCCGACTTAGTAAAGGATACATCTCCTTGGCTCTCATTGAGAGACAATGTTTTCTGGGTCAATTTCAGGGCATCTCGTCCAAACTCCACCTCATGGAGGCAGACAGACTGGGCTAGGTTGGAGAGAGTCCAGACCCTATTTCTCAGGCGTATCATCTGTTGCAAACGGACAGTCCCGCAACCCATTTTTCAAGCAGAGTTCAATGTCCACCCTTTCTGACTCGAGGTCATTTTCCACTTGGTCTCTTTCCTTCATAGAGTCTGATTTTTCAAAGACTACCATCAGGAGAGAGAGGTACCCCTACCTCACTCTCTGCTCCTCGGAGGATCTTGCTTCGGATCCACCCCAAGTTGTGCATGTGGTTGGTTCTCAAAGGCGTCCCGATTTCTCCAGTTGATGACTATCTCCCTCGAGCGCCTTCCCCCGTTAAATTTCTCCCTTGATGCACTGTGCCATCTCTTGCCGACTAGATAGGTACTGAATCAAGCTATCAAAGAGGATATCTACAGACTATACATCCAGGTGACTTGGACCTCACCTTCGACGAGCCTAGGCTCGAAGATGTCCTTCTATCTAGAGCATTTTTTGGAGTTGCGAGTTGGCATGGTTGTTTGCCCCCTTATACATGCAGGAATTGGATGCACTCACTCTAGATCCCATTGGGACAACTTCGGGTCGGATCTCATCGACTCTGGATTGGGACAGACCACCATATACCACATTCTGATCGGATTTGCCATATGTGCCACTTACAAGAACCAGATATAGAGATGCACCTCATCTTTAGCTGTCCCAAATTCTACGAGATTAGAGTATGCTACCATGTCCTCTGTAGAGACTTAGGGGGGCTCCCTCTCTAATTTTTTCTGGTACCAGGACTAGATATGCCTAGCCCTCTTCATTAGGGAGATCCTTAGCCATAGATTTTAGTTCCTACACACCATACCTCGCCTTGAGATGACTAGGAAGACCACCTCATACTTTCATGTTGATCCATCAGATAGGATCAATAAACGACGAGCAGAGTCCTAGAGTGCACCAGAAAGTCGTGTGGTGAGACCTTGTGTCTCTCCTCAGCCTCCCCCTCTTAGAGATAGATCGTTATCATCGAGACCGATTTGGAGGTGTCGAACTATACACCAGTCCACACACCCTTTGAGTGTTAGAGGAATTAGCTCCAGACAGATCCATAGTAGGGTGCCTCTAGCCCGTCAGACTACCTCCCAGATTCAGACGAGCAACTAGAGATATAATCAGAGTTTCTTTCTTTTGGACTCAGATGATAGGAGTATCCCCCGCTCCTATACCCCCCAAGGTGTTAAATTAAATAAATAAAAGTACCAAGGACAAGTGTTTCTCATCACCTAGGCGCCTAGGGGTGAGAAAGTGTCCAAAAGAGGTCGCTAGAAATTATTTTTATGAGAGAAAATTAAATGTAACTTTTGGAATTTTGTGAGGGAAAATGAAAAGTCACGACTCTTTAGTTTCCTCCACCAAGTCTACTTAGAGACTAAGGTGCCCTCATTCATTCATTCCTAGAGTTTGAGAGAGCAAGAGCTTGAGAGAGTCAAGCTGGGAGAGAGACCACATGAGCAGATTGTGGCACGAATTCCAAGGCAGTTTCTGAGCACAGAAATCGAAGCAAAGTACAACGCAGCAGTGAGACTGTATTGTACAGATTTCTGAGTATAGAAATCGAGGCAAAGTACAACAACAATAGTGAGATCGTATTGTACGGATTTCTGGGCACAAAAATTGAGGAGCAGTTTTGGCACTATTTTCTATGCTGAGTTTATGTATGGAAAACGAGATATGTGTGTGTATTAATTACTGAAAATGACTACTGTAAATATCTCTCATTTCTCTGAATAATACAAGCCTCCCCTCTCTCACTGGTTTTCCCCTTTGTGGGTTTTTCTAGGGTCTAAATTTGTAGACCAAATCTCTTTGTTGAATTTTCTGTGTGTGTGATTTATTTCTGGTTAAAGTGTTGTAGCAGACTTATTGTGTTTCAATTCTGAGAATTTAATTTCATGCTTACTAATTTGCAGCAGTAAATGTGCAATGTGGGTTGGGCATTTAACTATGTGTCTCAGTGAGACTTGAAACCGGGTTGGGGTCTGAAAGTTTTACATGGTATCAGAGCTGGTTAGAGAAGAAGAACACAAATATTTCAGCCATTAAAGTCAGAGATTTTTTTGAGAAGAGGAGGTACTTCACCTGGCAGATTTTTTTGTTGGACTTGAATTTTAGTTGAGAGGGTCATGGCCACCGGTTTGAGGGTTGAGGATAGATTGGATGGGGCTGTTAATTTCAGCCCATGGAAGGAGAGAATCACACTGATACTGCAGGAAAATGAGTTGTTGGATATTGTGGAGAACACACAAACGAGTCCTGTCACTATGCCTATAGATGCTACTCTTTTGGCAGCCTACACCAAGAAGAATATCAAGGCCAAAAGAATTATCCTTGATGCCATCAAGGACTATGTGATTCCACATGTGACCGGGAAATTTAATGCCTATGAGATGTGGGACTCCTTAACCAAGCTTTACGAGAGTTCCAATGAAAATAGGAAGATGGTGTTGAGGGAGAAACTGAAGGGCATCAAGATGACCAAAGCTGAAAATGTCACCACATACCTTACTAAAATTACTAAAGTAAGGGATGAGCTTGGAGCTGTTGGAGAGGTTGTTGCTGACAGTGAACTTGTGAGGACTGCTTTGAATGGGGTGACCAAACAATGCATTGTCTTCGTTGAGGGCATTGTGGCAAGGGAGAATCTTCCCAAGTGGGATTGTCTTTGGGATGACTTCATTCAAGAGGAAACTCAGAGAGGATATGTGCTTGGTAGTTCATCCACTGGTAATGAGGAGGAGAATGTGGCTCTTGTAGCTAAAGGCAAGAGCAGGTCCAAGAAGGGTTCCAAGGGAGGGAACAAGTAGAAAGGTGAAAGGAAGAAAGGCATGAGAAAAGTCAAGTGCTTTGCTTGCCATCAGTTTGGGCACTATGTTGGACAATGCCCTAACAAGAAGAAGAAACAGGTTGCAGCTTTAGTGGAGGTGGAAGAGTTTACTCACAGGTTCGAGAAGGAGTATTCTTTGACTACTTGCCTGTCATCTAGAGCATCTTCCACTTGTATTTGGTACATTGACAATGGTGCCTCCCACCATATGACAGGAGTTCGTGAGTACTTTACTGAGTTTGCAACGATTGGAGACCAGGAGGTGGTACTTGGAGATGACTTAGTGGTCAGAGTAGTTGGGTGTGGGACTGTATCATTTCAGAGGGAGTCTCTACCTCCCATGTTGTTGAGAGATGTCCTATATGTTCCGGGACTGAAAAAGAACTTGGTTTCAGTTTCCACTATTGAGGATAGGGGGCATGAGGTATTGTTCCGTGATGGGCAGGTGCTCTTGTATCCTAAGGGATCTTGAGTCACTTCAGCCAAAGTGATTGGTATTTGACACGAGAAGTTGTACAAGCTCATGTTTCAGCCTTCGAGAGCATTGTTTCATGGCACCAACACCAGTGACCTTTGTGAGTTATGGCATAGGAGGATGGCCCACTTGCATCATGGGGCACTGAGGATCTTGAGAGAGATTGTGTCTGGAGTGCCAGAGTTCAGTACAGAGCACCAGGAGGTGTGCTAGGGGTGTGCTCTTGGGAAGTACACCAAGACTACTTTTCCAAGCAGTGATAGTAGAGAAACTGGTATCCTTGATCTGATTCATACTGATGTGTGTGGTCCTATGTTTTCTGCATCTTTGACTGGGATCTTGTATTATGTCTCTTTCATTGATGACTTTTCCTTGGGCGAAGTATCTCAAGGTTTGATCTTTTGGCTTTTATCTTTTTCCAGCTACTTTTACCCTCTGGGCCTTTAGCCCCTTCTTCCCACAAGGCAATGTACAACCCTTTACTAGCTTGGAAAACCTAATGTTCGAACCAATGTAGGGGATGGATGCGAGGGAAGATGATGAAAAGTGATAAGTATGGTGGGAATGGACGATGACCTTTCACAAACCCACCCAGTGGCAACTCATTCCTAAGGGAACCAACTTGCTAGGTCATTCTGTCACCCCCCTAGGTATGGACAAGTCAAAAGGCATAAAGTCCAAGTACACATCATGAAGCAAAAGAGAATTAAATGCACATATTCAAATGTTTTGAGAATCAGAGTGACACATAGCATGATACCCGGACTCATTACCTCATGGAGCAAGACCCATTGCTACTTCATAACCAGGTCGATGGGATGGATGTTGTTGTTGCTGAAAGAATGGAGGCACTGAAGAAGAAGGATGGGCCCTCCAGGGCTAGGCTCAAATCAATATGGCTCTCGGTACTCCATGTCTAGGACCTGTGGGCCTCGAGACATAATCTCCTTAGTTATCCTAGGATAGGGGATAACACATACTATTGAGTTGGAGGAGGGGGCTAAACCAGTGATCAAAGTACCTTATAGACATCCTAAAAGGTTTAAGGATGAGATTGAGAAAGAAATCAAGGAATTGCTTGAGATGGGGCATATCTAACCCAACTCTAGTCCCTTCGCTTCTTCAGTTGTTCTAGTCATGAAGAAGGATGGCACTATGAGAATGTGCATTGACTACCATGCACTAAATAAGAAAAAAATAAAGAATAAGTACCCCATACCGAGAATAGATGAGTTGCATGGAGCCGTCTACTTCTTGAAGATTGATCTTCGCTCGGGTTATCATCAGATTAACATCAAGGAGAAGACACATCCTGCAAGGTTACTTCAATTGTTACCCATCCCAGAGTAGAAATGGGGGAGCATTTCGATGGATTTCATCACGGGCCTACCCAAGGTGCAAGGTAGAGACTGTATTTATGTAGCGGTTGACAGATTGACCAAGTTCGCACATTTTTTTGCGATACCTTCATAGTGCAAGGCAACACAAGTCGTAGAGTTGTTCTTCAAGGAGGTTTTCAAACTCCATGGATTGTCAAGGTACATAGTCAGTGACAGGGACAACAGATTTATCAACACTTTCTGGCAGGAGTTGTTCAGGTTAGTAGGTGCAGAGTTGACACCGAGCACCGACTATCATCCACATACAGACGGGCAAACCAATATTGTAAACAAGTGGGTGGAATGATATCTGAGGAACTTTGTGGGGGGCAACAACAAGCATGGACTAAGTGGTTACACATGAGCAAGCATTGTTATAACACTACCTATCACATGTCCATTGGGATGACACCCTTCAGAGCATTGTATGCTACATCATTTGTAGATGTGGTATTTGGGGACAACAGGGCTCCCAAAGCCAAAGACTGGATATAGGAGAGTCAAGAGATCCTCAAGATCCTTAAGGAGAATTTACAGGCGTCCCAGAATCAACAAAAGATATATGCAGATAAGCACCGGTGAGCGTAGCTTCGAGGACGGAGACTTGGTATTTTTGAGGCTACAACCTTACAGACAGTCTTAGTTGAAAAAGAGTGGGACAGAGAAACTAAAGCCGAGATTTTATGGCCCTTACAGGTTTATCAAGCGAGTGGGGAAGGTGGCTTATGAGCTCGAATTGCCAGAGGGAAGTAAAATCCATAATGTGTTTCATGTGTCAAGCCTTAAAAAAGATTTAGTACAGCAGATTGCTACTTCCACGGAGTTGCCCCCATTAGATGAGGAAGGTCAATTGGAGTTGGAACTTGAGGAGGTTTTGGAGATTAGGGAGCAAAAGTTGAGGAGTTGGATTATCATGGAGTGTCTAATTAGTTGGAGAGGTCTGCCAGTTGAGGACGCTACATGGGAGGGAGAGAAAATTCTACAACACCCTAGCTTGTAGTTGCTTGTGGACAAGCAATCTCAGGAAGGGAGGGCTGTAATGTCCCTTTCCCAGTGATGACTCCAGGAGGAGTGACTTAGTAGCCTATACTTATTCCCGTAGGCTATAGTAGGGAGAAAAAGGGAATAAAAGAATTATTTAGTGCCATATACCAGAAAAACCTAAGTTGAAAGTGACATTAAGTAATAAAGTGGAAAAAAGGTGATTAAGTGACTTAAACGAATAACTAAAGTCAAAACTTAGGAAAAGTCACTAATTAAATAAAGTGAACAAGGAATTAGAATGGGAATCAAGTATAAAGGGGAGGATAACCCTAATTCCTCTCATTATCGAATATTGAGATTGAGAATTGGATTGCAGAGAGAAGTCAGGCGACTTTGTGGACTTTTGGGGATTTCTAGGGAGAAACCACCATAGTGGTTAATTTCGGTGTTGGAAGACACACCCTAGTTAGTTGGGAGGATCATCCAGATTCTCCATTGTTCTTCAGGATTGCGGTAGATACAACATTGGATCCATTAAGAGGTATTCACATCATTCAGGGAGGTTCAGAGACACGCCCTTGGTGCGTGGAGGGCGTGGGAGTTACAAGATTGATCCAGAGGGAGGCGTGGAGGTTCAGGAGGGACACTATCCCATCAAACAACAACAGATCTACGTACTCTCAGTGCATGCAACATATTTCATCGTGCATGCAGCGTATCTTCGATCCAGTGGCATATTTGGACTTGCATGTGACATATCCACACTCGCATGTAGCAAATCTGGTATTTCCTTTACTCGCATGCAACAGATCTATCCACAGGAGATTCACCATTCATCAGTGACAACATTTGCAGTGTATTTCCATTGCATGCAGTGTATTCTCAGTGCATGCAGCGTATCTTCCATCCAACTATATATTTGGACTTGCATGCAACAAATCCACACTTGTATGTAGTAGATTTGGTATTTCCTTTGCATGCATGTGTATTCCAGGTTAGATTTAGACTTACAAAGATCAGCGTGAAGAGTTTTGAGCAGTTTAGCAGTGTTTCGCTTACATTCCAGTATTTCATTTATTGCAATTTCAGTCTTTACCATTAGTGCAATAAAGAACATTGTTCCGGCAACAAAACTATTTGCATGCAGTGAAAACAAGCTTAAAACCCCAAACATTATGAGAATAAACTAAGCTGGATCCAGAATCCTTGAAACGCATTCAGAAACCCAAAGAAACTTCAGTCGGATAGCCAAATCAGTATTTGGGATATTTCACATCCACATGTGATAAGGGTTTACAGTTTACATACATGGTCAAATACACATTTTTTTGTGACATTTGAGCATACTTGAGATCTTAACTGTAACCTTAAGCAAATCAATGGGAGTGTTAGTGGAAAAACTTGACCATTAAGGCAAATGACCCAGCTCCTTCACTGTTTATGAGACGGCTGCTGAGGGTTTACAACAGATGTATGGTTTCTCATTGATCTGAAATAATAGACATCTTGAACACACACAATAAGTCTAATATTTTCACCACTGGTGCTTGCATTACACAGTTCACACAGTGCATAAGCTGCTTGAATTTCGATGCTAATACTTGGAATCTTTCACTGTTGAAATGATGTTCACTGCCCTTTTGATCAATGGTCTTAATATGGGTAAATATGCCTTGATATTATGTGATTAATATGCCTAAATGTTGATGGAATTGCTCACTGTTTACATGTTTTAATTAACACAATTTAATCACTATTTCTTGGTTGCCCATTCTCCAAGATGATGCACTAATTCATATGCTAATAATGGTAATAAACTTATTATCACTAGGTGACATCTTGAATATCAAAAGTATGTTTGCTCTACTGTCCCAACTGTTTTTAATGACAGCAACAGGCCTGATAATTTCATGGATCTTGTTGACCACCTATTTCGACTAGGGGTCAATGTTATGTACCATGAAGCTATGTACCTTGTGGTACAACATATTTTGAAGACTTATGGCTTAGCATGGCAATTTTTCCCCTAGCACGTCTTTCTATGTACTCAGAATGCCCGCACCCCTGCATGGGATAATAATGAAATATGTTAGCATGGGTCAATTTTTTAGTTAGTTGCCTAGGACTTTATCATTAGGGAAGTCCTTTCATCGAGTGTTTTTTTCCTCAGGTAATTAATCTTGCCTACCAGGCAATTTTAATTATCCTTGAGTTTTTTACTCACAAAATCCTCCAAAGTGGTGAAAGGCATTCTAATGATCGAGCCCAAGGGGTGACTAAGGCTTAAAAGTGTTGTAAATGACCGTGCTAAACATCTCCTAGAGTCTTGCAGAATTCCATTAAGTTTTGATAGGATTTTTTTATAATTAAAAATTTCCGTAAAATGAGAATTTTTAATTATTTTTTATGTAAACTGAGAATTTTTAATTAGTTTTTATGTAAAATGTAAAACTTTGGTCCTTGTGGATTTTGTATAGGGGTGTGAGTACTCAAATCAAATGGCAGATAACCCCCTACACCCTTGGACCGAGTTTCAACTCAATTGGACAAATTTTGCTAGGTCATTGTCCATGAGGAGTCCAAGTCAGTTAAAAGTTAGCATTTAATTGGCTAAGGTAAAAAAGCCAAATTTTGTAAAAGTGACTAAAGTCATGAGAGAAAGTGGGGAAATGATTCCTAATGTATTTCCTAAGTTGGAAAAGTGAAAATCCACTTAGAAGACCCCCCATGCTAAGCCAACAACCAAAAGTGTCTCCCTAGTGAAAAGTGTGCCCTCCTTGCTCATGAACTTATGGGAAAATAAAAATTAAAGTAAGGTGCCAAAACCTTAAGTGAACCTTTCCTACATCCTAACTTCATGTTTGAATAAAGGTAAAGGGGTTTTCCCCCTTCCCATGTCACCCCTCAAACCCTAACTCACTACCAAAACCCTAAAAGTGTCTCTTCCTTGACTTGTTCTCTCTCTCTTGGATGGGTGACACTGGTAACTCATCCAAGAGGGGTTTTCTCTCTCTCCTTCATATAAAAGAAGGACTCCCCCTCCTCATTTTCACATCTATTCTCACAACAACTCTACTATGCCAAAATATCTCCCATCTCTCTCTCATTCTCTCCCATTTTCTCTCATGATTCTTGGTGCCATTGGACAATCTTTTCTTGGTTAATAAAATAGAAGATTTGGAGGATCTCTTGTGTCTCTTGGAGTATTCTTGGAGCCATTGTGTTGTGTGTTTACGAGGTAATATTGTTGCAATTATTTTTGTTGTATTTCCTTGCTTTATTTCACTTGGAGACCCAAGCAAAGTATTTTGTTTGGGATATATTAGTAGTAGTATTGCTATTAATCTTTGTGGGTTATTTCTTTTAGGTTTGGAAAGTATTTTGCAAGCCACTAGGATACACTCACCTTCTTGTTGTATCTTGTAGCAAGGATTTACAAAATCTGCAGGTTACCAAAGGCTTGGAGGAGTAGATTTCAGATCTAGAAATTCATTTTTTCAGCCATCTAAAGCTTCTTACATTTTCTGTTTTCATTTCTAGCCATATATCTATCAATTTCTAGCATTATTCTCATCTAAAATTGCAATCTAATCTCTCTTTTTAAGTTCATATTTTTTATAAAATAATTTCTGTATATTATGCTGTGTTACTGGATCCACAGGAGGCAGTCGCAGGATCCGCCCAGAAACGCAAAGGAAACCCCACCAAAACGGATCATTCTTCGGAAGAAATGAATCCTCATCGACTAATACGGATCTCCAAGTTGGGAAACAAATCGCTATTTTGGGAAACGGATCCTGCCGCCCAACGACCCCACACGCGTGGATCCCGAAATTTCTTGGACGATTTTCAGTATTGAGCGGCGGTTTCAAGGTTTTCTGGGAGGTTTTAGGTTTTCTCCCGCGTGGATTTAGGGTTTAGGCCTTCATTATAAGGATCTGATCCCACTTCAAGACAACAACAGCAAAAGCAGTCGCTTGTCTCTGGTGGTCAAGACCGACAGCCCCTGTTTGAGCTGCGAGCAACGTGTAGAGGCACGGGAATCGGGTAGCGAGTAGCCACAGCCGTGTAGCAACCAACGAGAAGCAAGCGGGTAGCCACAACGGACAGGTATGGGTTCCATTTTGAATTCAGCGTTAATTTTTATAATTTTTTTATGTTTTTAAATTTAAAAATTTATTTATTATTATACAGTATATGTATATATACTGTGTGTTATATTTATATATAACACAGTTATATGCGGACTGTGTTATATATATATATATATATATATATATATATAACAGTGTATATATAGTGACAGTATATATACACTGTTATATATATAGGAGTATATATATACTGTCTTATATATATACATTGTTAATGTTTAAGCCATTATTGTAGTTCTTTGCATTTCAATAGATAACAATAGCATAATGCAAGATCACTGAGAAATACACAATCACAAGAGACACAACATTTATCCTGGGAAACGCTCTAGGGGAAGAAAACCCAACAAAACCTTTTTATTATAGATAGCCAATACAATGCCAAGAGATAACTTAAACTAATGCAGAAGATCCTCTCCCAAAAGATGCGCCACTCTCTCTCCTTCTTCTCTAACTGCAGTTCCGAAACTTGTCTCTCAATGAGCAAGTGAGTTGTGTGTCTAAGTGAGGCGCTAACCTCCTTATTTATACAAAATTGGCACGTGTGAAGTGTCTCTTCACTGGCAGGGCCAACTTCTCCAACTGGGTGGTTATAACCATCTTTATTATATTTCGGGGCCTCTTCATATATTCTGGGGCCGACTTCTTCTTTTTCCTTTTACAATTACATTATGACCAATCCACAAAAGGGGATTTGGTCCTTATACAATAGCCAACATGATCAATCCAGAATGGGGATTGATCCAATGAATAATATATCAAATAATAACAAGAATACACTTTGCAGTTACATTATTTTAACACTCCCCCTTAACAAGAAGGGTATTCTTCAACAAGTATTCTTCAACAACATCATGCGAGAGAGAGAGGACAACATCATCAACAGCATCAAGTGGGTGAGAGGACAGCATCATCAATATCATCTTGGAACACTGACTGGCGTATCTATAAATCATTGGAATTTTTCTTCATCGGCAACATCGTCATTCTCGAAGGAATGCAATCATCATCTGCATCAATATGTATTAGTATAAAACTGATACATCATCATCATCATCACAGCACGAGGCTGGCTCATAATAATACAGGACTAGCTTTACGTCATAGCTGTAAGGCTGGAAGCTCAGTACTCGTCTTGCTTTACGTCACAGCACTCAAGATGGAAGCAAGGTACTAGACTAGCTTTACGTCACAGCTTCTCAAGCTGGAATCACAGTACTAGTCTCATCTCAACGTCTTGCTTTACGTCACAACACTCAAGCTAGAAGCAAGATATTCGTCCTGCTTTACGTCACAGCAATCAAGCTGGAAGCAGGATACTAGACTGGCTTTACGTCACAACTATCCAACCGGAAGCTCAGTGCTAGTCTCATCACATCATCTTTCTTTACGTCACAACCATCAGGTCGGAAGCAAGGTACTCGTCCTGCTTTACGTCACAACCATCAGGTTGGAAGCAGGATACTAGACTGGCTTTACGTCACAACTATCCAGCTGGAAGCTCAGTGCTAGTCTCATCACATCATCTTGCTTTACGTCACAACCATCAGGTCGGAAGCAAGGTACTCGTCTTGCTTTACGTCACAACCATCAAGTTGGAAGCAGGATACTAGACTGGCTTTACGTCACAGCTATCCAGCTGGAAGCTCAGTACTAGTCAAATCACATCATCTTGCTTTACGTCACAACCGTCAGGTCGGAAGCAAGAGATGTCTTATCACAACAACTACTACCCCTTTCGAGGAAGGTCCTTTCGGACTATACCAAGCTTATCTCGAAAGTGCTCAAACTTTATATGAGATAGAGGCTTGGTCAACACATCATCAACCTGTTCATCCGTGCTAATGTACTGGAGCTTTAAGGCTCCTCTCTGCACCATGTCACGGATGTAATGATATAAGATCTCTATGTGCTTCGACCTGTCGTGGAATACAGGATTCTCTGTCATCTTTATGCAGTTCTGATTGTCACATAGGATCATGGTTGCTTTCATCTCTAAGTCAAATAGGTCGGTCAACAACTTTCGAAGCCATATAGCTTTGCAGCTGACAGAACATGCAACAATGTATTCTGCTTCCGCTGTGTTGAGAGCAATGCTAAATTGCTTCCTACTCTGCCATGAGATCATGGCTGATCCCAAACTGAAACAACATCCTAAAGTGCTTTTCCTGTCAGAAACACTTCTTGCCCAATCTGCATCAGTATATCCACTCAATGTGAAATCATAATCTCCATCATAGCTGAGACCACAATCTATTGTACCCTTAAGGTACCTCATCACATGTTTTGCAGCCACTAGGTGAACATGTCTGGGTTCTACCAGAAACTGACTCAAAGTGTTCACGACAAAACAAATGTTTGGTCTAGTGTTCGTCAGGTACATCAACGATCCAATAATCTGTCTGTACAGCATGGCATCAATCAATTATGACGAAGTGTCGACCAACAACTTCAACTTCGCTTCCATGGGTGTATTCATGGACTTGCACTCCAACATGTCGAATCTCTTCAGGATTTCGACTGTATACTTCCCTTGGTTAACGAAGATCCTCTCAGGACTCTTGCATACCTCAAGACCTAAGAAATAATGCATTAGGCTAAGGTCTTTCATTTCAAATTCTGAGGCAAGTCTCTTCTTACATTCAGTGATGAGCTTTTCTTCTCCAGTTAAGAATAAGTCATCCACATATAGCAGTAATATTACTGGCTCATCGTTCATGACCTTGAAGTAGAGGTTAGAGT